>CM057349.1:252405574-252568704 GCA_030015575.1 Agapanthus africanus
ATAATAATTAAGCATTGTGATGGTTAGTTTCAACGACCATTATCATTTCATGCATTTATTGCATTTTGTAAAGAACAACAAGTAAACAAAAGTCATACAATGAAATGATGATGGTCAACAAGTCCACAATGGTCAACCGGTCAACAAAGTCAACAAGTCAACAAAAGTCAAATGTTTAACTCAACCATGGCACAATAATACTTATTTAATATTATTAGTCATATTTCTTATTCTCATTAGGGTTTAGAAAAAAATAACGGTCAACAACCCTAATGAGAATCATCTGCCTCTGTCTCAGTCAACTGTGCATACACACCCGCATCCGTGTTCCGAGGAACACGAATACAACGAGATAAAACCAATCCCAAAACATATATTAGGATCTGGCTTAAACCAAAGCCCGCTAATAATAACTGCCCGGACACCAAACGTGTACAAGTGCACGGATGTGAACAAACCCTGTCGCAAAACCATGCGACCTCTACTCTGTTTTGCCTAAAGGCGAATAGCTCTCTGTGTGGAACTCTAAAGACTCGACACTACGCTGGCAGTGGGTTTAACCACCGGCCGCAAGCGGTACTAGCTGTACGTAACGGTCCCCAGGTAGATGCCGAGAAGAAGACTGATGAGGTGAACCCATCTGAACTCCTACTGAGCCTGAATGTGACAATCTTCGTACAGTCTGGTATGTTCGTCTGAGAATATCGCATGTCGGGCCTAGAGGCTGGTAAATGTCAGTCCCCTAATAGCGGTACAAGTCGTGTCGGAGCGTAGCCCAGAACACCCTGAGATAACACTAGATAACCTACCAGTATATCTCGCTTGCCCTGGCCAGGGACGACTATGTGTAATGGCTCTCCTAGACACAGCGCGATATCAACCCCCAATACCGGGAGAGATGAATCCTGTCTAACCGCCACTGCCTCCAAGTGCTTCGGGACTGCATCCAACTGCTACCTGTTTGCACGACTCATTTGAGCCGTGGTAGGGTAGCAATCTATGAACAGTGGGAACACACTCGAGGCGAAGTGACGGTGTCAAGTCAGCGGACTAAGCTGTACTGATGTCACCTGGGAACTGATAACTGACGATAGGTATAGTACCAACCAACAGTTCTCGACGAGTCATGTCCAGTGTACTCGTAACCTAACGAGCACCCGCATACTATCTCAAGTACGACGTACTGACGGCTGTGGGACAGACCATCTCCCCTGCTGGGATGAGAAGCACATACGCTAGTCTACTCCGGAGTTTCGATGCCCCGTCTCGATAATCCTACGACTAGGGACCTGTATAAGGATGTGCTTGTAGATTACCCAGCCCCCACTAGTGTGACTGCTATCACAACGTTGGTAATCAAGCAAAGATCCTGAGGGCTCCACTAATATGTATAGGCGATATGCTAAAAGAAACACATGCACACATTAAAGTAGAAACAAACCAAGTAGTATACTATCATTTCGAGCAAGATTGTCTATACAACTATGAATATCCCAAGTTTCCGTAAAGTAATATACAAACTAGTATGATACAGTAATGGCCTCTAGGGCATATACACTAACAGTGGATGCTTGGACATATATAGGGAGAACATTCTTGCTCGACATGATAGTACGCTATCTGCTTGCTCTTTATCTTAACATGTACTCTGATTGTCTCTATGTTACATGTTGATAAAGCCCTTAGTATGAGTACTTGACCACCTGGACTATGATGCGGATCATACTAGTGGGGATAGTGTGGTCGCCAAGTACATCCTTCAAATGTTCTTAGTCGTGGGAGTACTGAGACTGGGCATCGATACTCCAGAGTAGACTAGCGTATGCGCTTCTTGACCCATATGATGGGCGATGGATGATCCCATATCCATTGGTGTTTGACATCAGAGAAGGTATACGGGTGCTCAGTGGAGACTGGGTACACTGGACGGACTCGCCGAGAACTCCCAGATGGTAATATACCTCACGTCAGATGGCAGTTCTCTGGTGACACTGGTACAGGTTAGTCTGTAGACCCGAGATTGTCATAGAGTCATGTGTGATTCCCACTGTGCTTTGATTTCCATCATACCGCATCCAAGAGGGCGTGCAAAAAGGTGGCTTTTGGGTACAGTCCCGAATCACATGGAGGCAATGAGCGATAGGAGGGGTTTCGTCTCTCTCGGTATAGGGAGTTGTTGTTGCGCTGTGTTTGATTGGCTATAACTGGAAATCCCTGGCAAGGGTTGCTGATATTTACTGGTAAGTGTTATCAGTAGTTTCTCGAACTGTTATGGACCTCATATCGATACGACTTATCAAGCTGCTGTGGTCTGACGTTTACCACCCCTAGGCGTGATATGCGACATATCAGACGAAAAGACCGGACTGTACGGGAGTGTTACTGATTGGATTCGCAGGAGAAAGTACAGCCTTGCTTGTTGATCTTCTGATCGCTCAATACCTGGGTGGCTGTTACGTTTAGCTGACCGCTTGCAGCTTGTGGGTGTTCGATATGATCATCACCTACTGCCGGCGTATTGACGATTCTTTAGAGTCCTACACAGAGGTTTCCTGGCTCAGGCAAAATGGTGTAGGAGCACATATATGATATGTGCGGGACCGAGAACAATACGTGTATGTGATACCGTTTTAGATTCTCGCGATATGAGATATCGGCCGGGTATATATGATATAGCCGGGTCATCGGATCAAATGTTGATTCGATGAACTGATACAGATTATATTAGTCGGTTATTTGTGAAATAGCCGGATTATCGGATCAAGTGTTGATTCGATAATTTAATGTATAATTATATATTTGATATATTAAATTACATTAACTAATATAAGCACACTAAAAGATTCTTTTTCTCACTCGAGTAATACATTGATATATATGCGATATATGTTAATTGTATTATTTTAATTTGTTACAATAAATATTGTATATGTGATATATAATATTGTAACATGTTATGGTTATAAATGCAACATGATTAGTGGAGATTAAACATGGTTAGGGTTTGATTTGGGTTAAACTTTCTAGTAGCTTCTAGAAGCTTTGCTTTTGTTTTAAGCAAAGATATTTGATATGATATTTTGTGAGATATTTGTTTAACCCAACCCAACCCTTTAACCCTAGTTAACTGTAACATTTTGAAATAATAAAAATTTTATTTTTGGTAAATTAATAATTTAATATTATTTTATTGAATATTTTAATAATTCGGTATAATTAAATACAATAAATAGGGGAAAATTATGGAAAATTCTAAAAATAGGGTAAATTAGAGAATTATGCCATTTCTAAGTTTAATTGATTAGTTATATGCTAAATTAGTGCTAATCGCGATTAATAATCGCTAATCGGTTTTTTAGGAATTTGTGCAAAACATGCACATATCATTCTTTTTCATACTTGTGCATTTTCTTGCCATGGTTCACTTTGGGTTTACTATTCTTGGGAGAAGGATTTTGAGAGAATAAGAAAAAGAAAAGGAAAAGAAAATGGGGAAAGAATAAAGAAATGAGGTATGGTGAGAGAGAGAAAGGTATGGGTTTTCTTTGACTTTGGACTTAGCTATTATCTTCATTCCTCATTCATTTTCCCTCCCTCTCCCTCCATTGCTGCTGCTGCTCCTGCACCTCACCTCCCTCCCCTCTTCAAAGCCCCAAATCATCTCAAATACAATCCCAAAACCCAATCCCCATTTCATTAAAAGTGTGCACAAGCTCAAGATCTACACATTGGACTAAAGAAGCAAGGATTTTGGCCACTAGGGGCAACTCAAGAAAATTCTTGAGTTGCCAAATGAGGTATTTTCTGGATCATTAACTTAGTTTTAGCTTTTTCTTTACCCCCATGTTTAGATTGAACCGATATTGTTTGATATTTTGGAGTTAAGGAAAACCTAGTTAGGGTTTGAGGAAATTATGAGTTGTGATGTGAAACTGAGTTCAGTAGAGGCTACACCAACACCCTAGAGCATGAATTGAGACCCCAACCTGAGAGTTGAAACCCGAAATACGGATTTAGAAACCGATATTGGAGAAATTGTGGAATCTGTGAAGGGTATATTGAATCTGCTATCACCCGAGACATCCTAAATTAAAATTGATTGGACAGTGACATGTGCAGGCACCCAGGAAGCTACCACCAAGACCCCAACCCCTAATTCATCAAGCCGGCTGCAGATTTATTCCAATTGGCCGCAATTTGCGGCCATACCTGCACCAAACCTTCTCGTTTTGGTTCTGTAGCCCCTACATGCATACATTAGACCCCTGGTATATATAGATTTGTCCAATTTGACCTAGGGTGAAATCTAGAACATACTTCCTAAGTTGCTGTTTTGGATTCGTGTTTCCGTATTCCGTATTCTTAATTCTGAATTTGTGTTTGGTGTTTTACCTCGACTATTTGGCGTTTATACGACGATATCGAGGGTTGTTGATGGTTTTGGATGGCGTTGTCCATAGGTTCTAACCTATAGATCTTAGCGTATCGTCTTGAGATTCATATGCCGTTTTAGTTCGGAATTGGTTTTGATACGCATTTGCGATATGTTAATGTGTAGGTACCCCATGTAGCCTTCGGGACGACAAGCAAACGCGTGGTGACGTCGACAATGAAGACGCAAGGTGAGTAGATTATATCTACAGGGGGAAGTCGGGGGATGACGTATAGCACCCCCGCAGTCCGTAGTTGATATACTATATATGATAGTTATAGTGTGTCATGGATACTGTGTTAGGTGTTTTATGGATAGTTTAGGCTTAGAAGTAACTAGTGTAGTTCATAGCCACGAACCCTAGAATAGGTTTACACCCACACGCACACCCTTGCATATTCACTATACTTACACTGTGTTGATGATGATATTGGATGACTTTGGAGATGAGTCGATGATATTGGGCTTGGTGCCGTGAGATCGGTGATTTGATATGATTCGTATTTGGGATACGATATGTGATTCTTAGCGGGCCTTTGGGCATGTGTTTTACCCCCGCATTCATAATTATATAGATGGTATCGATTTGTACTAGACTTAGATTCAGTATCCCAGATTATGTGTTATGATGATAAGAATACCAGGTACTTGATGAGATAATGTGATATTGACCCGTACCCAGCTATTGGGATGCCGTACGACGATTTACCGTACGAGCTTTTATATTGATGATAGATCCACACTCATGACTTGAGGATTGTCATATGATATACTGTATTGTACGCGATACTATTGAAGCGGGATCACCGACTATTATATATATATATATATATATATATATATATTCATATCGACTTAGATTTAGGTGGATTCCATACTCCTCCCGGTTGACTTGATACTTAGATCTGTGGTTTGCATAATAGATGTTAGACGAGACCCAAGTCATACCTATTACAAAAACCCCGATTTGTCTTATTTCAAATGGCAAGCTGCATTATTATTCATTTACCATTTATTCTACGACTCGTATTGCATTGCATGCTCATATGTCATTGATTCATATTCTTTGTGCATATGCCTTTACATAGTTGCATGCTTATATTAGTGTTCTTGTTGCATGTATTATAATTCATGGATTTCGCACTGTGATATGGTTGCATATGATGATTCTGGATTGTTTCACTCCTACGTATATATATCAGTGGTATGGGACGCTGAAATATATATGTATACCCATAGAGTATCTATATATTAGTAGTATGGGACGCTGATATATATATACGCATACTTAATATATCATCATGATGATCTATGCAAATTTACATATGCATTATGAGAGGAGCCTATGTGCTCGGAGACTATGAGCTCGATGTGAGAGGAGCCTATGTGCTCGGAGCCTATGAGCTCGATGTGAGAGGAGCCGATGTGCTCGGAGCCTATGTGCTCGATGTGAGAGGAGCCTATGTGCTCGGAGCCTATGAGCTCGATGTGAGAGGAGCCTATGTGCTCGGAGCCTATGAGCTCGATGTGAAAGGAGCCTATGTGCTCGGAGCCTATGAGCTCGATGTGAGAGGAGCCAATGTGCTCGGAGCCTATGAGCTCGATGTGAGAGGAGCCTATGTGCTCGGAGCCTATGAGCTCGATTTGAGAGGAGCCTATGTGCTCGGGGCCTTTACGGTCGATGGCATATTATATCTCCCTACCCCACATTTATTGTATATGCATTGCATCACATATTAGTAGTACCTGATAGAGTACCTTCATAAATGCTGCATACATATCGGATACATGATATATAGTTTGTGTCGATGCTCGACGTTGATTTTCTGATGATTTCAATCATGATATCTTCTGTTTTCATTTTACCGCATACATACATCATACTTATGATATATTATTACATGAGGCACTGGAACGAGTACTTAGCACTACACTTATGTTCAGATGTTACATTGCCACTTTACTATGATTCAGACTTATTCATTTGAGGTTTATATTATATCTTATCGTTTGACTTAGGATTATGTCATGCTTTCAATTTCTGCTTGTAGATAATTTCTATTCGCGAGTTGGCAACTCACCCTCCGTTGTGCCACAGTTCTTGCAGGTTTTGCCGTACAGGTTCCATAGCGGCATTTTCGGCACATTGCTTCCTTTGCTGGTGATTTGCTTGGTAGGTGGGTTCTTTGCATCAGAATCACCCTTGTATATGTATTATTCCTTGTATCTAGAAATTCCATCAACCAAAACTTGTATATTGTTTCAGACTCAGACACAAGTGATGTATTATTTCGACCTTAGAGTCGCGCTTAGTAGTGTTAAGGTTTTCATGTTATTGTGAGTTTCTTTTGAGTTTGATCCTCGCCCTTCGGCGTTGTATATTATATTGCTTGTGTGGGTTGTGCTCTTTGTTTATGTGTAGTAAGTGTTAGATAGAATGCCTCAAGGGAAAATAATTTACAAGATATGTTTCTTTACTCTTAAAATGGTTTTAGATTTCTGGGCTTTTGGCTTACTTGGATCAGATGGAGTCCTATAGACTTCATATGGTTCAAGGGCCAGTCACGTGCTCTTTTGGGTCGTGACAAAGTTGGTATCAGAGCGCTAGGTTGACCTTGGTTTGAGTCTAAGTTTGACTATGTGGAGCCTAGGGCGTCTATATATATACGGAACTTAGGCTTGACCTTACGGAACTTAGACTTAGTCGGGGGGTATTATACCCGAACTTTTGTCGCGTAGGATGACCGTTGGTTGATGGAATAGGTGACTAAAGTAGAGTGACATACCGTGGGTATGTTCCGCGGCATACTTACAACACGCCACTCCGCTTAAGGAACTTTAGGATGTACATATTTTCGAGATCAGTGATTCTCTTCATATCCATGATTATACATCCGTTTGAGATCCCCGATTCTATTAGTTTCATGATCATACCTTTATTGATGCTGTTCCTTTTTATGATCATGTATCCATTCTGGATCTGTTGTTCTCTTTCTTGCCATTGATCTGCTCTCTTCGATACTCGATTGAGGTTCCTGTCGCCATGTTGAGCACAGCTTGGGCTGCTGCTAGGGTTACGGTCAGTGCGAGCTCGTCTGGTACGAAGGCCGACCATTGTATTTTCTGGTGACATGGGAACGTTTCGAGTTAGTATTGGTGACTGTGACCTCTAATGGAGGCGAGCGCTTGGTTTTGCACCGGATGATCAGGCCATTGTTAGAGCTGCCAGTTGAGAGAAGACTGTTGATGTACAGCATACCTCAGAGATTATGATGTCGTCTACCGTGCAGACAGATGGACCAGCGGCTGCTGAGATTCATAGGATGTCGCTTCCAGAGCTTACGAGCTGAGATCGCCGGAGCTTCTAGACAGATATGAGACAGATGATTGCTAGTCTACCCGATTTGAAAGACGAAGGTGATTCGTCCGATTTATGCGCCAGAGCAGGCCCAGTTGAATTGAAGATTTCCAGTGCGGAGAGTTTCACTCAGATCTAGAGCAGACCGATTTAGAGATGACCGCCAATGTATTGCCTTTCCTGGAGGATTGAGACGCTGTTCGGCGTACAGGAGAATGAGCCAGTGGTTGCTGCAAATGACGAGATATCGCCCAGATGATTGGAGCTACTGCAGCATGAGTATATACTTAGAGATATGATGGAAGGTCGCTAGTCACCGAGGGTGGATGACTAGGGCGTGCGATTCGTTCGTTTACCGATGCGAGGTCATCAGATAGGTTGCTTCCAGCTAGAGACGACTTCATGCGGAGACGTTGAGAGTCAACAGAGACGATCGAATGTCAGGAACCTGCTATTCCAAGTTTAAGGTATTCGGAAAGACATGCAGGTGATTCTATGGACCCTCTAGAAGAACGAAACCCTAACTCGACTTAATGACCGTGTGAAAGCCCTTGAACCTTAGGGTTTGCGGCAGTTCTACGGCGCCATTAGTGAGGCTTGGGTTTGCCCTTCTACGGCTGGATCATTGATGCTGTGGTATGTACTCGATGCTGTTAAACTGTACCCAAGATGTTGAGCTCTTGGGGGATTATGAGGTTTTGACGAATGGATCGAATGGTCCGACTTCCTTTGGATGCTAGGTGGTGAGATGCATTTCTTGGAAGACTCCAAATAAGAGGATAGCCGTTGGAGCGCAGTCCGTGCAGCCACGATGAGACGAGTCTGAAGCAGCCGACATTGAAGCAGAGTGAAGTAAAGAGTTCGCAAGAGATTTCGACGAGATGACGTCCCACTCCGCTGACATCAGAGATGCGATACGCACGCAGAGGCGTTGTATATGGATATATCTCCCAGAAAGAGGCGCCTTTTGGATGAATCGGAACACCGGAGTTTGAAGAACTCCGTAGTTAAGCGTGCTCGGGCCAGGGAAGTCCTGGGATGGGTGACCTCCTGGGAAGTGGCCCCTGGTCGGGTCCGATTCACTCCGAAGGACAAAACCGTGCGGTTTCGGCCAGAGCGGACAATACTCTCTGTATTGGGGGCGGCTCGTGACAGAAATAATCTACTCACCAATAGATGATGACTTCCGGGCAATCCGGCAGGAATGAGATTTGAGAGAGAGACCTCGACAGGACCTTTCTGGAATACGAAACGAGAAGACCTAGACCCAGGGGTGGTCATATTGCGCACACCCAGCAGGCCAGAGTTCGGCATCGTCGACAAGGTAGTTGACCAGGTTCGGATAAAGGACCTCACCCAGATGCGTTGTAAATTGATCGAGGACGAAAGAGTATTGAGCATTCCTCCGATGGTTGGGACGCGTTCCCGAGGACCTGTTCGGCCAGACATCTTCTATAGAATGGTGAAGCTACAGAGTATGCGATTTCGAGTTCGTGCGAGAGACTTCGGATTGACCGTGGCCGAGAACAGTGCAGTGTGTAGATAGCATGGCGTGACGTCATAGGGGGCGACGATAGAGACAGGTGGAACCAGAGGTTCGGGCGAGACACTGACGAGCTGTCATTACTTCCCGTCGAGACTAGAGACCTGATATGCTTACAGAAGCGTTGGGATGCGACCAATTTCCGAGAAAATGTTGTGCTGAGGACACAGATGTCTATCGAGTGAGAAGAGGTTATGCAAGAGAGCCAGCCTCCGTATAGTTCGGCATAGGCAAGATCAGAAGAGACCTTGAGCAGGATTCCTTCCAGGACATTGCTGCAATGATGTTTGCATTCAGGATCAGATGTGTGATGTGCATTTAGAGAGGCAGAGGCCGACGCCAGTGACATGCTGCTTTATGAGTGGTCGTGAGGATTGACCGAGAGATGACCAGATAAGTGCCAGAACGGAATCGTCCCCGTTAGCACACCTGACAGGGCCGATGAGCCGATCGATTGTGAAATTGGTAATCCACAGAGAAGATAAGGACCCAGAGACAGAGGACGCCAGACCGCGAGTAAGGGGAAAGTAGATATCTTGCACTGCTAGCATTGGATGCACTGGCACCTTCTCGACTTTAAAGGAGGGACTACCGACGACGGTATTGACGATTGGTGAGTTTGTGATTCGATTATCACGTATCCGACAACTTGGATTTTGACTGAATGTTTTTGTAGTTGGGGGTTTAAATTTAAATTCGGGGACCGAATTTATTTAAGGGGGGTAGATTGTAACATTTCGAAATAATAAAAATATTATTTTTGGTAAATTAATAATTTAATATTATTTTATTGAATATTTTAATAATTCGTATAATTAAATACAATAAATAGGGGAAAATTATGGAAAATTCTAAAAATAGGGTAAATTAGAGAATTATGCCATTTCTAAGTTTAATTGATTAGTTATATGCTAAATTAGTGCTAATCGCGATTAATAATCGCTAATCGGTTTTTTGGCAATTTGTGCAAAACATGCACATATCATTCTTTTTCACACTTGTGCATTTTCTTGCCATGGTTCACTTTGGGTTTACTATTCTTGGGAGAAGGATTTTGAGAGAATAAGAAAAAGAAAAGAAAAAGAAAATGGGAAAAGAATAAAGAAATGAGGTATGGTGAGAGAGAGAAAGGTATGGGTTTTCTTTGACTTTGGACATAGCTATTCTCTTCATTCCTCATTCATTTTCCCTCCCTCTCCCTCCATTGTTGCTGCTGCTCCTGCACCTCACCTCCCTCCCCTCTTCAAAGCCCCAAATCATCTCAAATACAATCCCAAAACCCAATCTCCATTTCATTAAAAGTGTGCACAAGCTCAAGATCTACACATTGGACTAAAGAAACAAGGATTTTGGCCACTAGGGGTAACTCAAGAAAATTCTTGAGTTGCCAAATGAGGTATTTTCTGGATCATTAACTTAGTTTTAGCATTTCCTTTACCCCCATGTTTAGATTGAACCGATATTGTTTAATATTGTGGAGTTAAGGAAAACCTAGTTAGGGTTTGAGGAAATTATGAGTTGTGATGTGAAATTGAGTTCAGTAAAGGCTACACCAACACCCTAGAGCATGAATTGAGACCCCAACCTGAGAGTTGAAACCCGAAATACGGATTTAGAAACCGATATCGGAGAAATTGTGGAATCTGTGAAGGGTATATTGAATCTGCTATCACCCGAGACATCCTAAATTAAAATTGATTGGACAGTGACATGTGTAGGCACCCAGGAAGCTACCACCAAGACCCCAACCCCTAACTCATCAAGCCGGCCGCAGATTTATTCCAATTAGCCACAATTTGCGGCCATACCTGCACCAAACCTTCTCGTTTTGGTTCTGTAGCCCTTACATGCATAGATTAGACCCCTGGTATATATAGATTTGTCCAATTTGACCTAGGGTGAAATCTGGAACATATTTCCTAAGTTGCTGTTTTGGATTCGTGTTTCCGTATTCCGTATTCTTAATTCTGAATTTGTGTTTGGTGTTTTACCTCGACTATTTGGCGTTTATACGACGATATCGAGGGTTGTTGATGGTTTTGGAAGGCGTTGTCCGTAGGTTCTAACATATAGATCTTAGCGTATCGTTTTGAGATTCATATGCCGTTTTAGTTCGGAATTGGTTTTGATACGCATTTGCGATATGTTAATGTGTAGGTACCACATGCAGCCTTCGGGACGACAAGCAAACGCGTGGTGACGTCGACAATGAAGACGCAAGGTGAGTAGATTATATCTACAGGGGGAAGTCGGGGGATGACGTATAGCACCCCCGCAGTCCGTAGTTGATATACTATATATGATAGTTATAGTGTGTCATGGATACTGTGTTAGGTGTTTTATGGATAGTTTAGGCTTAGAAGTAACTAGTGTAGTTCATAGCCACGAACCCTAGAATTGGTTTACACCCACACGCACACCCTTCCATATTCACTATACTTATATCGTGTCGATGATGATATTGGATGACTTTGGAGATGAGTCGATGATATTGGGCTTGGTGCCGTGAGATCGGTGATTTGATATGATTCGTATTTGGGATACGATATGTGATTCTTAGCGGGCCTTTGGGCATGTGTTTTACCCCCGCATTCATAATTATATAGATGGTATCGATTTGTACTAGACTTAGATTCAGTATCCCAGATTATGTGTTATGATGATAAGAATACCAGGTACTTGATGAGATAATGTGATATTGACCCGTACCCAGCTATTGGGATGCCGTACGACGATTTACCGTACGAGCTTTATATTGATGATAGATCCGCACTCATGACTTGAGGATTGTCATATGATATACTGTATTGTACGTGATACTATTGAGGCGGGATCACCGACTATTATATATATATATATATATATATTTATATCGACTTAGATTTAGGTGGATTCCATACCCCTCCCGGTTGACTTGATACTTAGATCTGTGGTTTGCATAATAGATGTTAGACTAGACCCAAGTCATACCTATTACAAAAACCCCGATTTGTCTTATTTCAAATGGCAAGCTGCATTATTATTCATTTACCATTTATTCTACGACTCGCATTGCGTTGCATGCTCATATGTCATTGATTCATATTCCTTGTGCATATGCCTTTACATAGTTGCATGCTTATATTAGTGTTCTTGTTGCATGTATTATAATTCATGGATTTCGCACTGTGATATGGTTGCATATGATGATTCTGGATTGTTTCACTCCTGCGTATATATATCAGTGGTATGGGACGCTGAAATATATATGTATACCCATAGAGTATCTATATATTAGTAGTATGGGACGCTGATATATATATACGCATACTTAATATATCATCATGATGATCTATGCAAATTTACATATGCATTATGAGAGGAGCCTATGTGCTCGGAGACTATGAGCTATGCATTATGAGAGGAGCCTATGTGCTCGGAGACTATGAGCTCGATGTGAGAGGAGCCTATGTGCTCGGAGACTATGTGCTCGATGTGAGAGGAGCCGATGTGCTCGGAGCCTATGTGCTCGATGTGAGAAGAGCCTATGTGCACGGAGCCTATGAGCTCGATGTGAGAGGAGCCTATGTGCTCGGAGCCTATGAGCTCGATGTGAGAGGAGCCTATGTGCTCGGAGCCTATGAGCTCGATTTGAGAGGAGCCTATGTGCTCGGGGCCTTTACGGTCGATGGCATATTATATCTCCCCTACCACGCATTTATTGTATATGCATTGCATCATATATTAGTAGTACCTGATAGAGTACCTTCATAAATGCTGCATACATATCGGATACATGATATATAGTTTGTGTCGATGCTCGACGTTGATTTTCTGATGATTTCAATCATGATATCTTCTGTTTTCATTTTACCGCATACATACATCATACTTATGATATATTATTACATGAGGCACTGGCACGAGTACTTAGCACTACACTTATGTTCAGATGTTACATTGCCACTTTACTATGATTCAGACTTATTCATTTGAGGTTTATATTATATCTTATCGTTTGACTTAGGATTATGTCATGCTTTCAATTTCTGCTTGTAGATAATTTCTATTCACGAGTTGGCAACTCACCCCCCGTTGTGCCACAGTTCTTGCAGGTTTTGCCGTACAGGTTCCATAGCGGCATTTCCGGCATATTGCTTCCTTTGCTGGTGATTTGCTTGGTAGGTGGGTTCTTTGCATCAGAATCACCCTTGTATATATATTATTCCTTGTATCTAGAAATTCCATCAACCAAAACTTGTATATTGTTTCAGATTCAGACACAAGTGATGTATTATTTCGACCTTAGAGTCGCGCTTAGTAGTGTTAAGGTTTTCATGTTATTGTGAGTTTCTTTTGAGTTTGATTCTCGCCCTTCGGCGTTGTATATTATATTGCTTGTGTGGGTTGTGCTCTTTGTTTATGCGTAGTAAGTGTTAGATAGAATGCCTCAAGGGAAAATAATTTACAAGATATGTTTCATTACTCTTAAAATGGTTTTAGATTTCTGGGCTTTTGGCTTACTTGGATCAGATGGAGTCCTATAGACTTCATATGGTTCAAGGGCCAGTCACGTGCTCTTTTGGGTCATGACATTAACTCTCTACAATGGTTAGCTTTTCTTTTATCAACTATGGTTGCATTTCTAATCTCACTATGGATTCATTATTCATCACAAAGTAATTCATCTTCTTCTTCCTCCTTGCAAAGCTTTCTAGCTTTGAGTTTAGTGATGAAAATGAGTAAGATTAAGAAAATAAATGAGAGCTAAATTCCTACTTCATCATCCTAATCTATTCTTGCCAATTATATTAGGGTGTTCACTTTATTTAGTGAGTGAGAGCTTGTGTTAAAGAAACTTCAAGGCAGATCATCTTTGTTATCGAAGATCGGAAGCAAGCATGCATCTTTCTCTTCGTGGAGCCTCTCTAGAGTTCGGGAACTTGATGATCGCAGCGAAGGGACCACAGCACGGAGCTTATGAAGTGAAGGACCGGACTACAAAGGTTGTAATCCCTAACTCTTAGAAGTAAAGTTGTTTTCTTGCTATATGTTTCTCCTAATCCCTAGTCTAAGATCTTGATTAGGGTTATTTGGCACGTCTAAATTTGAAATCGGGCATGGTTGATGCCTTATAGACCCTTGTGAGAGTGCCTAGTAACCCTACATGTAGGACTCTACAGACTCGTCAATACGCCGACAGTATGTGATGATCACATCAAACACTTACAAGTGAGAAGAGGTGGCATGTGAGTCATGGTTGCATTAATGATGCTTGGTGCACTCACCCTTATCCTCACTTTTCTTTCTCTTTTCATCTTACACACTCTCATTCTCTCTCACTTCATCTCTTATCATTATTTCTCATCTCCTCATAGCCTCAACTGAACACTTGCCCATTTCATCACAAAACCATCACAAAATTCATGAAATCTCTCCCAAATCACTTCATAAACCTTGTTTTGCCTCTTGGATGCCTTGGAGCTTAGAAAGATAGGATCTTTGAGCATGTGGGAGTAGGTAATGATCTCTTTCTGTTAAGTAAAACTTTTTGATGTTGCGTAGCTTGTTAGTTTCAGTTTAGAACGCGTAAAGTTTCGTTTCGTGCAAATATTGTATTTTTAGTGTAGTTTTGGGTCTTGGATGATCTGCTATCAAACCAGGTATTTGTTGGAAAAGTTCCCATCACAGTGACCTTGTGTAGTGACCTAGAACCCACCATAAAAACCCGAGCCTAATTCCTTTCAAGATGGTTGCAGATTTGTTGGTTCTGGCCGCAATTTGCGGATAGAATGGGGGCTGGGGTGGTTGTATTTTGGTCTGGGGGTCTCTGGGGTTGTGTGTGGTCTTGTGGTATGTGCAACTTTTACAAATTATTTGTGTAGCAAAATCTGGGATCACTTTGCTTGTTTCTAGTATTTCGATTACGCGCGTTATGTTATCCGATACGGTTCGTGTTCTTGTATAGTTGTTGCCCTTGAGTTGGTTTCGTCGTGTCGCTATGCACGTTAGCCACTAGACGAATACTTAAGAGTATGTTTGGAGTTGATGCGTCGTTCATGTTAGGATGCGGCGGCGCCCCGGCCGTCTAAACGAGGCCAAATGCGGAACAAAAACTTTTACAAAACCGGTGCTACCGCAACCCAAATACCCGGATCGTACCATTAACCGTAAACTAGCAAAATGAAAAATAGGTTGGAAAGATTATACCGATCGATCCGTGTTCTTCGGTCTTTAATCTCCTCACCAAGCTCCCCGCTGCTGCGCCGACGAAGTCCGCTCTCGGTCTCGCTCGTCGGTGTGGCACCACATCATCGAATCTTTATACGGGCTCCTGCTTCGAACTGAGGAAACTCAGACATGAAGTTTGCTAGCCGACATGTCCAAGATTGAAGTAGAGAGAGTGTAGAATATTTTGTCTCAAGGCACCCAAACGATTGGGTAGAGGTAAATTGGAGTTTCCATAGATAGAAATGTGAGCTTTTAGAAATTTGCAGGTGGGGAAAAACAAGAGGGCTCGGCCATCCCCTGCACATAAAGTGCTCACTGGAAATATGATGGGCTTGGCCAATCTCATGTTCTCTCTGTGGAATTCCCTTTTTGAAGTAATGAGTAAGAAGTGGTGGTGGAAAAAACAACGAAAGAAAACCACACACACAAAAACAACAGCATCCCATTTCATTTCCACCAAGTCAACATCAATTCAACCCATGCTTTCCCATTAATGTTAAAGTGTACACCACACAAAACCCCCTGCAGGTGCTGGCAAAATTGCAAGGACCCCTGCTGAATAAATCAGACACCATCCCCATGCTGTCCATGTTGCCAAGGATCAGGGAAAAAAACCGGTGCAAGGAATGGGCAGGCCAGAAAATTAGGAATGGGAATTTGGTCAAAGTCAATGCTCGGGGTATTCAAACATGGAGGGTGAAGTTTAAGACGGAAAAAGGAAACTGGCAACTCCTAAAATAAACCCGTAACGAATTACGATATTACACCTCAACTGTAAATACATACCCGCATTTGTATTCCGACCGAATACAAATGCAATGAGACAAAAAAATATTCCTACAATATAATACTAGGATCCGGCTTAAACCAAAACCCGCTAGTATTATCCGTCCGATCATGATCCGTACACAAGTGCATGGATATGATCGAATCCCGCCATATATCCATACGGCCTCTACAATGTTTCGCCCAAACTTGGGAAACATTCTGTGGGGGACTCTAATGACTCATTAATACACTGGCGCTGTGTATAACCACTAGCACGTCAGAGGTACTAGCTGTACGTAACGGTTGCCTATGTATTGATCAGAAGGGCAGCTGACGAGTGAACTCATCCAGAAACCCTACTGATCCTGACAGTGACAATATCCGCACAGTCCGGTCTGTTCGTCTATGAGTATCGCATATAGGGCCTAAGGGGCTGGTAAACGTCAGACCCCCAATAGCTGTATAAGTCGTGTCGGAGAGTAATCCAGAACACCCTGAGATACTACTGGAATACCTACCAGTAAATCTCGATTACCCTGGCCAGGGATTTCGTGTAATGGCTCTCCTAGACACAGCGCGATCTTACCCCCAATACCGGGAGAGACGAATCCCTGACGATTCTTTCACTGCCTCCATGTGGCTCGGGACTGTACCCAACTAAAACCTGTTTGCACGACTCCTTTGAGCCGTGGTAGGGTAGTAATCAAAGCACAGTGGGAACTCACACGAGACAAATGACGATCTCAGGTCGACAGACTTGTAGGGTTCCTAAGCACACTCATGAGGTTCTATAACTGATCAACCATGCCAAAATCAAATTTTCCATATGCCAAAGAACCCTAAAGCTAGACCGTTAACTAGAGATAAGGCGAAACAAAACAAGTTAACTACTTAACTACAAGTAAAAGGGATTACAACCTTTGTAGATCCGGTCCTCCACTTCTTTAGCTCCGTGATGACGTCCCTCCGCTGTGATCATCGGGATCCTGGACTCTAGCGTTGGTTTCATCGGAGAAATGATCGGGCTAGGTCGTTGACTTCGATGCCGAAGATGATCTACGTCGAGGCGACTCTAACTCAAGCTCCATCTTCACTAGGTCATGAAACTTGTGAAGAAAACACCCTATACAACATGGCAAGTGGTGGAGGATGAAGAAATAGGAAGTGGGTTCACTTTGGATTTGGATTTCTCACTTGATTTCATCACATGAAAATTTTCAAGAAAGGTTTCTTCACTTCATGAAGAAGAAGAAGAAGAAGAATGAAAAAGAATTCTCTTGAAAATAATAAATCAAGTGAAGACTTATCATAATGCAACCATGGGTGAAGTTAACACATGTAGAGAATAAACTAGGGTTTAGGTGTAATGGTTAGGTTAAAGGAAAAAACAAAATGGTTAATAATTTTCAAAGATGCTAAGAAGCTTCATGAAGCTTGAAGCAAAGAAAGAAAACCACCATTTTATTATTTGCCAAAAATAAATAAATAAAAAAAATAAATAAGTTAAAACCCTAACCATTAACCTAAACATGGTTTAAAGCATACACACCCAAGTTTGCATGTATCATCAAACATGATACAAACTAGTGCACAAACATATATCATATATACAATGTGCACAATCTAGTGAGAAAAATAATCATAAGTGAACAAATACTAGTTAATGTAAAGTAATATATCAAATATATAATTATACATTAAATCATTAAATCAACACTTGATTTAATGATCCGGTCATACTGCATATAAGCGACTAATATCAAGTGTATCAATATATCGAATCAACATTTGGTTCGTTAATCCGGCTATATCTTATATAACCGTCCGATGATACAAATCGCTAGAATGGAATTCAGTATCACATAGTGGCATTATTCTCGGTCCCGCACATATCTCATATGCGCTCCTATTTCGTTTCGCTTGAGCTAGGAAACCTCTGTATAGGACTCTAAAGACTCGTCAATACGCCGGCAGTAGGTGATGATCATATCAAACACCCACAAGCCGCAAGCGGTCTGCTAAACGTAACGGCCACCCGGGTATTAAGCGATCAGAAGATCAACGAGCAAGCCCGCTCACACTCCTGTGAATCCAACCAGTAACACTTACCGTACAGTCCGGTCTGTTCGTCTGATATGTCTCATATCTCGCCTAGGGGTGGTAAACATCAGACCCCAGTAGCTTGATAAGTCATGCCGATGTAAGGTCCATAACAAGCATGAAACTACTGATAACTCTTACCAGTAAATCACTGCAACCCTGGCCAGGGATTTCCAGTTATGGCCAGTCGAGCATAGCGCAACATCAACCCCCAATACCGGGAGAGACGAATCCCCTCCTATCGCTCATTGCCTCCATGTGAATCGGGACTGTACCCAAAAACCACCTGTTTGCACGATTCAGTAGAGCCGTGGTAGGGTGGAAATCAAAGTACAGTAGGAGACACACAAGACTCTATGACTATCTTGGGTCAGCAGACTAAGTTGTACCAGTGTCACCAGAGAACTGCCATCTGACGTAAGGTATAATACCATCTGGGAGTTCTCGGCGAGTCCGTTCAGTGTACCCAGTCTCCACTGAGCACCCGCATACCATCTCTGATGTCAAACACCAATGGATATGGGATCATCCATCGTCCATCACATGGGTCGAGAAGATATACGCTAGTCTACTCTGGAATATCGATGCCCCGTCTCGATATTCCCACGACTAGGAACATTGAAGGATGTACTCATGGACTACCCAGGCCCCACTAGTATGATCTACATCACAGTCCTGGAAATCGAGCACATATCTTAAGGGCTTTATCAACATGTAATACAGAGACAACATATATACATGTTAAGATAAAGAGTAACCAGATAGCGTACTATCATGTCGAGCAAGAAAGTCATACCTATATATGTCCCAGCATCCACTACAATATACATCCTGTGTACAGTAATGGCCTCTAGGGCATACATATAACTAACAATCTCCCACTTGTACTAGGGCCATCTGTAGCAGTGGTTACAGTATCTAATACTCAACCATCCCATAAAAGTCTCTCTTTGGGAAAAGGCCTTTGTGAGTGGATCCGCCGTGTTGTCCTCTGAGTCTACTCTCCTAATCTTGATCACCCTGGAGATCAACTATCTCCATGATCAGGTGATGCTGCCTCAGAATATTTCTGGGTCACTGATGGGACCAGGGTTCTTGGGCCAAAGCCACACTTCCATTGTCACACAATGGTAGGAACCTAGTTCATCTCATGAACCAATATACACCCAAACTGCCTCTTTGGTAGTATCTTTGATAGCGATGTCACCAGTCTTTATCGTCTAGTTTGCCATGGTATCTAGCTTAGAACTCTTCCAACATACCGTCCCTCTACTGAGGGTAAAGACAATGCATGTGACTGACATTCAGTCGTCTTTATCACCCTGGAACTTTTCCAGTGATTCTTCCCAGGATCGATTGATACCATCTCACTAAACCTGGTGAGAAGCCTAACATCCATTTAGATCTATCTAATAGATCTAAAACCCAGGATTTAGGAGTTATCAGTTTGATCTTATATGGAGAATCCTTGTGATAAGAGGAGATTGACCGTGCGCAGCATAAGAAACTCTTTTCCTATCAAGAGTATGTTGTCCACGTACAATACGAGGATGACCACCTTACTCTCTACTACCGTCTTGTATATACAAGGTTCATTTACCATTTTGATGAAGTCAAACTATTTGACTACTTCATCAAAATAGATATTCCAACTCTGCGATGCCTGCTTTAATCTGTAAAGCAACTTGCACACGTTTCCGCTGCTCCCACTGTTTACGAAGCCCTCTGGCTGTGTTCTTATAGACGTTCTCTTCTAAATCATTTTAGAAAAGCAGTCATGGCACCCAACCACCAGATATCGTAGTCATGGTATGTAGCAATGGCAAGTAGGATCTGGATGGACTTAAGCATAGTCCCTGGAAAAGGTTTCATCATTATCCATGCCTGGTCAATGACGAAAACCTTTAACAAGTCTAGCTTTGAAAGTCTCAACTTTTCCATCTACACCAAGTAATCTTCTCAAGATATACTTACTCCTGATGGGGATTTAACCCTTCAGATATAGCAACCAAAGTCCATACTTTGTTGGTGTACATGGATTCCATCTCAGATCGTTAAGCATCCAGCCATTCTTACAGAGTCCCTACTCTCGATGGCCTGCTCGAAACTAGTTGGGTCATCATCTTATGATGCATTCCTCGCTCTCACTGTCATCGAGAAACCGAAGTATCTCTCGGATGAGGAACCCTACCAGATCGGCGGAGAGGCTGAGGTTCGTCGGGGACTATTGAATCCTTTGGTTCTGTCAAATCATCATCTGCAGTTTTGTATAGCTGGAACCTTTCCAGTTCTATAGAACTGACATTGCCTCGATCTTGTCCAGATTTTGCTTTTGACATAGGCCGGACAATCCCAAATCTTAACTTACTTAAGAGATAGGCTCTTCCCATACCATATCTCATATGGAGTGGTAGGCACTGATTTGATTCGAATCCAGTTCAATTGGTATGAAACTTCTCAAGTGCACAACCCCCTAAAAGAAACAGGTAACTCAGTAATACTCATCATAGAGCACACCATATCTCATAGGGTGCTATTGCTCTGCCCCGATATACCGTTGTGCTATGGTGTATACAAAGGAGTAATGCTGAGAGAGAATCTCATTCTCCTTTAGAATAGTCCAGGAATTCCATGCACAAGTATTCTCCTCCCTGATCTTATCATAGGACATAATACTTATACTAGTATTTTGGTTCTCTACTTCTAACTTATATTCTGTGAATATCTCAAAAGCTTCGGACTTATGTTTCAACAGGAACATATGGCTGAATCTTGAGAGATTATCAGAGAATGTAATGAAGTACAAAGAACCGGTCCTGGTATGTGCAGACAGGGGACCTTACATACATCATCATGTATCAGTCCCAAGAGTTTACTAACTCTTTCTCTGTTTCCAATAAACAGAGCTATGGTCATCTAATTTTTGTGACATGACTGACAAGTTTCACAAGATGTAAATTCAAACTGATTTAAATATGCATCTAAATGTAACTTTAGCCAGTCGGGTCGCATTGATATGACCTAGTCTACAAAACCTCAAGAAGGATTCATTCATTTCTGAACTCTTCCTCTTGTGTGTGTTCTGTATACTAGGAACTGTAGTTTGATTTATAACGTCAATGATTTTAGATAACGTGCCTGAACCGATCAACTTTCGAAATAGGAAATGTTCAAAACATTATCCAACAATACAAAATTTTATCATTTCTTTACTAATAAAGAGACTGATATGATTTTGTATGTCAGGTTCGGTATCTAATAACATTTGTTCAGAATCAATGTATTTGTAATACAGGATGACAGTGACCAACAGACTTTGCTGCAACACTTGCACCGTTTTCTGTCTCATGAAACTTATCACCCGTTCTCAGTTCTCTACCTTTCTGTAGCCCATGTAACGGATTACATTTGCAGGATCCTGATCCGGTATCTAATACCTAGGACGTAGAGGACACTGATAAACAGTTCTTTATAATGAACACACCCGAAGGAGATGCATCATATGCACTTTTTTCGTTTGGGCGGCATGGGAATCCTGGTATTCCCCTATTTCCTGCTCTGTCTTATAACAATTATAAGTTGGAGCGAGACCAACGTTCCCCAGCTCAGTATAACAAGCGGGTTCGGTCAATACTTCCATATTATTATCTTGATTAAGGCGTGATATGGTCGCTACCTGGAGAGAGAGAGAAGAAAACACTCTGCGTGCGCTCTTGCAAGATTAGATTGGTTATATATTTTATCTAATCAGGATGGCTCCCACTGTTTTTATCAAATCTTCCTTCAAACCTGAAAAGGAAAGACTAGCCGGGATTAATTACACTCTACAAATTCGCCAATCTTTCAGCCAGGCCAGTGTCGGTACTTTGAGGGAGGTTCCCCGTGCTTTCGCACGGACCTAATTAAAATAAACCTCGTTTTCCCAGCGGCGTAACCCCGACACCTTTCTAGACACCTACTTGATCAGCTAATTGCAAAGTGCAAAACTCTCCCAGGAGTAACAATTACTCGCAGTGGGTATCGAGATCCAACTATCATATAGAAGGTATGCAATCTCATTTCAAATTTCAACACTTGAAACTCCCGATAATGGTTTTTACCCCTAGCACTTATGACCTTAACTATAGTCAACAAATCATAAGCACTAGTCAAGTTCTACCCGTCATTTCGTGATTAATTAGACCCACCCGCATGACCCTTAACTAAGGTCAACAAAGTCACGCGACTGTCCTAACTAATCGCATCATATGCGGTGTAGGAAGACATCACTTAGCTACTGTATACTGTGCCTTGACTATGGTCAACAAACACAGCACGAATACTAAGTACTCTACTTCCTAAAATGACGGAGGGTTGCGGATGGTTTTTAAGAAAACCTTTAACGCTTTGAACTCGATCTCGTTGCGGAATCAAATGGTTTTTAAATGGAGTGTTTATGAGGCTTTTCTAGTTTTGCTAAAGGGGTCACTCCCGGTGAAGGGATCGTCGGCCCTTTCCTCATCGAATAAGGTGCAGGATGTTCTACAAGGAACACCGCGATGCAAAGCAACAACTAGAGCTACCTAATTTTTTGAAATTCGATTCCACAACATCTTTTAGGTTTATTTTCTTTCATTAATCACATTAATGAAGTCACATCATTTAAGTCCACCTAAACATCACAGATAAGTATAACGTACGCTTATGCCATCCGCATTCGCTTCGATGTCCCGTCTGCACCGTTAGGTTAGGTAACTAACGGCAGAGCGAGGCAGGGCTAGTGCGGGTGTAAAACATAAGCAACGTCTATATAATATATCATATATACTATATGCAATATCTATCTGAACATATCACATGATCACATCACAGATAACGCAGCAGAAAATATCATATGAAATATTGGATTTACTAGGACGTCCGTGTTTTATTTTGAGCCTGAATAAAACACGGATTCCACGGTCGTGATGAATAGCCAATCCCACACCCCTAGACCCCTACGAGAGCGGCAAGCAACCCTACCAATTCTAGGGTTAGGAGACCCGGACTCGACTCCTCGAGATGGTCTCCCACTGGACCCTAGAACCCGGTTACTTGTGCTCCCCTCCTTGGGTTTATCCTAATGCGGAAAAGTAAATAATATACATCAACGGTGACATCTTCCACAACCTGGAAGTGCCCCAATAAAAGAATATTACATACAAGTTTTTACATGAATGAAAAAGAAAAACACTCATCTCACATAAACCCCCCCGGCTATTCAAACACGACGATCCAATATAACATATCCAGCAACACATAACATCACATGTCATCAACGTAAGTAAATATGCGCATCCCAATTGTCGTTGACATATAGCAACGAAAACGGTGATACAACTACATAATACACTTACGGTCACAGAAAAAAAAGTGTAAAATTACAACAATTGGAATCCGCAAACTCTTTAGACATCGCATGCCTAACCAATTATAAACCCCGTATTTTAGTCTCATTATCGAAAATTCTTTTCAATATCAAGTCAGGCAATTCAACAAGATTCCCGACATCCAGAACGAATGCTCGTCGCAAACTTTAGTAGACAGCCGCACCCCCTATACTGTCGACGAAGTGCACTAAGGCGGAACACCGCTGCCTCGAGCACCCGAATGGATGCTTTCGGCAACGGGGTTCTCCTACAGTCACTAGGTCGGGGCTATGGGGCGTGGCTGTCTATTAAGTTTTCCGGCGAGTATCCGCGTACGCAACGTGATTGTGACGGACTTTTGATCTGTAGGGTTCCTAGGCACACTCATGAGGTTCTACAACTGATCAACCATGCCAAAATCAAATTTTCCATGTGCCAAAGAACCCTAATGCTAGATCGTTAACTAGAGGTAAGGCGAAACAAAACAAGTTAACTACTTAACTACAAGTGAAAGGGATTACAACCTTTGTAGATCCGGTCCTCCACTTCTTTAGCTCCATGATGACGTCCCTCCGCTGCGATCATCGGGATCCTGGACTCTAGAGTTGGTTTCATCGGAGAAATGATCGGGCAAGGTCGTTGACTTCGATGCCGAAGATGATCTACGTCGAGGCGACTCTAACTCAAGCTCCATCTTCACTAGGTCATGAAACTTGTGAAGAAAACACCCTATACAACATGGCAAGTTGTAGAGGATGAAGAAATAAGAAGTGGGTTCACTTTGGATTTGGATTTCTCACTTAATTTCATCACTTGAAAATTTTCAAGAAAGGTTTCTTCACTACATGAAGAAGAAGAAGAAGAATGAAAAAGAATTCTCTTGAAAATAATAAATCAAGTGAAGACTTATCATAATGCAACCATGGGTGAAGTTAACACATGTAGAGAATAAACTAGGGTTTAGGTGTAATGGTTAGGTTAAAGGAAAAAACAAAATGGTTAAGAATTTTCAAACATGCTAAGAAGCTTCATGAAGCTTGAAGCAAAGAAAGAAAACCACCATTTTATTTTTTGCCAAAAATAAATAAATAAATAAATAATAAGTTAAAACCCTAACCATTAACATAAAGATGGTTTAAAGCATACACACCCAAGTTTGCATGTATCATCAAACATGATACAAACTAATGCACAAACATATATCATATATACAATGTGCACAATCTAGTGAGAAAAATAATCTTAAGTGAACTAATACTAGTTAATGTAAAGTAATATATCAAATATATAATTATACATTAAATCATTAAATCAACACTTAATTTAATGATCCGGTCATACTGCATATAACCGACTAATATCAAGTGTATCAATATATCGAATCAACATTTGATTCGGTAATCCGGCTATATCTTATATAACCGTCCGATGATACAAATCGCGAGAATAGAATTCAGTATCACATTCTGGCATTATTCTCGGTCCCGCACATATCTCATATGCGCTCCTATTTCGTTTCGCTTGAGCCAGGAAACCTCTGTGTAGGACTTTAAAGACTCGTCAATACGCCGGCAGTAGGTGATGATCATATCAAACACCCACAAGCCGCAAGCGGTCTGCTAAACGTAACGGCCACCCGGGTATTGAGCGATCAGAAGATCAATGAGCAAGCCCGCTCACACTCCTGTGAATCCAACCAGTAACACTTACCGTACAGTCCGGTCTGTTCGTCTGATATGTCACATATCTCGCCTAGGGGTGGTAAACGTCAGACCCCAGTAGCTTGATAAGTCATGCCGATGTAAGGTCCATAACAAGCGTGAAACTACTGATAACTCTTACCAGTAAATCACTGCAACCCTGGCCAGGGATTTTCAGTTATGGCCAGACGAGCATAGCGCAACATCAACCCCCAATACCGGGAGAGACGAATCCCCTCCTATCGCTCATTGCCTCCATGTGAATCGGGACTGTACCCAAAAACCACCTATTTGCACAACTCAGTAGAGCCGTGGTAGGGTGAAAATCAAAGCACAGTGGGAGACACACAAGACTCTATGACGATCTCGGGTCAACAGACTAAACTGTACCAGTGTCACCAGAGAACTGCCATCTGACGTAAGGTATAATACCATCTGGGAGTTCTCGGCGAGTCCGTTCAGTGTACCCAGTCTCCACTGAGCACCCGCATACCATCTCTGATGTCAAACACCAATGGATATGGGATCATCCATCGCCCATCACATGGGTCGAGAAGATATACGCTAGTCTACTCTGGAATATCGATGCCCCATCTCGATATTCCCACGACTAGGAACATTGAAGGATGTACTCATGGACTACCCAGGCCCTACTAGTATGATCTAAATCACAGTCCTGGAAGTCGAGCAGATATCCTAAGGGCTTTATCAACATTTAATAGAGAGACAACAAGTATACATGTTAAGATAAAGAGTAACCAGATAGCGTACTATCATGTCGAGCAAGAAAGTCATACCTATATATGTCCCAGCATCCACTACAATATACATCCTGTGTACAGTAATGGCCTCTAGGGCATACATATAACTAACAAGACTAACCTGTACACATGTCACCTGGGAACTGCTATCTGACGATATGTATAATACCAACTAGCATGTTCCCGGCGAGTCCTGTCCGGTGTACTCATAACTCAATGAGCACCTGTATACATCTAAGGTGAACCAACTTAAACCAATGGCTTATGAGACAGGCCACCGCCCCTCGTCGGGTCTCGACTGTATACACTAGTCTACACTGGAGTATCGATGCCCTACCTCGAAACTCCCACGACTAGGGACACTTTAAGCATGTGCTTATAGACCCCAGCTCCCATGTATATGATCGCCATCATACTGCTGGCAGTCAAGCAAGAATCCTATGGGCTCTATCAACATGCAACAGTGAACTAAACCTTGTACACTATGATAAAGACAAACCAGATAGCATACTATCATCTCGAGCAAGACTGTCCTATCGGTATAGGTCCTGTTAGTTGTATGTATGCCCTAGAGGCCAGTATTGTACAGATGATGTACATTATATTGGATGCTTGGACATATATAGAGATGACTTTCTTGCACGATATGATAGTATGGTATCTGGTTGCTCTTTATCTTAACATGTATACTAGTCTCTTTAAACTGTCTTATAGTTACATGTTGGTAAAGCCCTTAGGATATGTACTTGACTACCTGGACTATGATGCAGATCATACTAGTGGGGAGAAGGTAGTCCATAAGTACATCCTTGAAGGTCCCTAGTCGTAGGTGTATCGAGACGGGGCATCGATATACCAGTGTAGACTAGAGTATACGCTTCTCGACCCATGAGATGGGCGATGGATGATCCCATATCCATTGGTGTTTGACATCAGAGATGGTATATGGGTGCTCAGTGGAGACTGGGTACACTGGACGGACTCACCGAGAACTCCCAGATGGTATTATACCTCACGTCAGATGGCAGTTCTCAGGTGACACTTGTGCAGGTTAGTCTGTAGACCCGAGATCGTCATAGAATCTTATGTGATTCCCACTGTGCTTTGATTTCCACCTTACCACGTCCATGAGGGCGTGCAAAACGGTGGTTTTTGGGTACAGTGCCGAGTCACATGGAGGCAATGAGCGATAGGAGGGGTTTCGTCTCTCTCGGTATTGGGGGTTGATGTTGCGCTGTGTTCGATTGGCCGTAACAGGGAAGTCCCTGGCCAGGGCTGATTCAGAGATTTGCTGGTAAGTGTTACCAGTAGTTTCTCGATCCGTTATGAGTCTCACATCGGCACGACTTACCGGTTATTGGGGTCTGACGTTTACCACCCCTAGACTTGATATGCGACATATCAGACGAGGAGACCGGACTGTACGGGAAGTGTTAGTGTATATGCCCAGAGGCCATTACTGTATCATACTAGTTTGTATATTACTTAATGGAAGCTTGGGATATTCACCTTGTATATACAATCTTGCTCAAAATAGTAGTATGCTACTTGGTTTGTTTCTACTTCAATGTGTACATGTGTTTATTTTATTATATCACCTATACGCATTAGTGGAGCCCTTAGGATCTTTGCTTGATTACCAACGTTGTGATGGCAGTTACACTAGTGGGGCTGGGTAATCTATAAGCACATCCTTATGCAGGTCCCTGGTCGCAGGACTATCGAGATAGGGCATCGATACTCCGGAGTAGACTAGCGCATGCGCTTCTCATCCCAGTGTGGGAGACGGTCTGCCCCACAGCCGTCGGTACGTCGTACTTGAGATAGTATGCGGGTGCTCGTTAGGTTACGAGTACACTGGACAGGACTCGTCGGGAACTGACTAGTTGGTATTATGCCTATCGTCAGTTATCAGTTCCCAGGTGACATGAGTACAGCTTAGTCCGCTGACTTGACACTATCACTTCGCCTCGAGTGTGTTCCCACTGTACTTTGATTACTACCCTACCACGGCTCAAAGGAGTCGTGCAAACAGGTAGTAGTTGGGTGCAGTCCCGAAGCACTTGGAGGCAGTGACGGTTAGACAGGATTCGTCTCTCCCGGTATTGGGGGTTGACATCGCGCTGTGCCTAGGAGAGCCATTATACGAGTAGTCCCTGGCCAGGGCAAACGAGATATACTGGTAGGCTTCCAGTGTTATCTCAGGGTGTTTTGGGCTTCACTCCGACACGACTTGTACCGCTATTAGGGGACTGACGTTTACCGCCCCGTAGGCCCGCCATGCGATCTATCAGACGAACAGACCGGACTGTACGGAGAATGTCACATTCAGGCTCAGTAGGAGTTCAGATGGGTTTCGCCTTGTCAGTCTTCTTGTCGGCATCTACCTGGGGACCGTTACGCACAGCTAGTGCCGCTTGCGGTCTGTGGTTAAACCCACTGCCAGCGTAGTGTCGAGTCTTTAGAGTCCCACACAGAAAGCTATTCGCCTTTAGGCAAAAGAGTAGAGCTCGCATGGTTTTGCGACAGGTCGCATGGTTTTGCGACAGGGTTCGGTCACATCCGTGCACTTGTGCACGTACAGTGTCCGGACAGTTTACACTAGCGGGCTTTGGTTTAAGCCAGATCCTAGTGTACCTTTTGGGATTGGTTTTATCCAGTATGCATCCGTGTTCCTCCAAACGCGGATGCGGGTGTGTATGCACAGTTGACGGAGAGACAGAGGCAGAGGATTCTCATTAGGGTTGTTGACCGTTGACCGTTGACTATTGACTTTTTTCTCAACCCTAATGAGAATATGATATATGATTAACAATTATATTAATTAAGTATTATGATGACATGGTTGTTGAGGGGTTGACTTTGTTGACTTGTTGACTTTGTTGACCGGTTGACTAGGCTTGACTAGTTGACCATCATGATAACAATAGCTATTATTTCATGGCAAAGACTTTTGCTTGCTTGCTCTCTTGTGCAAAATGAGTGCATGAAATGATATGGCTATTGTTGCTTAAACCATCACATAATACTTGATTGCTATGATGTGTTATGATGGTTATGGATTATGAGAGCCAAATGAAAAAAGTCTTCTCTCATTCTATCATTCTCATTCTCTCTCTTGTTCTTGAGCTCTCATCTTCCTCTTCTTGCTCTCCCTCTCTTGAGTCTATGGTTCACTTGTCTCATGAGTTGAGAACCAAGAACCATAGATAAAATCCCAAACAAACTCTTCTCTACTCACTCTAGTTCACAAGGTTTAGCAAACTGAGTGAACTAGTTTCTTCAAAGTTCGAAGAAGGAGCCAAAGGTAGAAGTTTGCAGGTGGATCTATCTTCGACGCAAGGAGACGACGGGGAGAAGCCGATTCGGACAACCATCGAGGCTTGAAGATGAAGGAGTTCGAGATAAGAAAGGTATAAACCCCCTAACCGAGTAGTTAACAACTCCTAGTTAGGTTGTTAGTTAGATGTTTAACAAAGATCCGGGTTTTAAGTCCATGTTACCACCTCTAAGAAAATTGTTTTTTTACCAAATTCCGCATGCCCGAAAGTACCGGGAGAGGTAGCATGGACTTACAGGAAGTGTTGCCGGTTGGCTCGACGGGAGTTGTAGCAGGTTCGCTTGTTCTCTTCTGATCGCTCAATACCCGGATGGCCGTTACGTTTAGCTGACCGCTTGCGGCTTGGGGGTGCTTGATATGATCATCACCCACTGCCGGCGTATTGACGAGTCTTAGAGTCCCACAATGGAGTTACCTAGTCTAGGAGAAATGTTGTGGTGCGCGTATGCGATATGCGCATGGACCCGATTAAAATACGCGTATAGGATACCGTATATTGATCTGGAGGCTTGCTTTTGGTTAGGGTCGTATGTGATATGGCCGGATTGATAAATCAAGTGTTGATTAATCATTTAACCATTAGATTCTCACTAGAAATCCTTTCTTGTTTCTTTGGATGTATGGATGCATGCATGCATTCCTTATTGTTTCATGCACATATGGATGTGCATGCACACATACATACATACATCAACGATCATGGTTGATTATACATAAAAAATGGTGGATATATAAGACTCACACCATGGTTTATATTATGGATATTTATTTCTATTTTTGCAAAATCAAAAGAAAAGAGAAAAAGGTGAATGATTGGTTATCTTCTACACTCTTCTCTTGACCTAACCATTTTCACCTACCATTTAACCATGATTTATCTTCCTCTTCTCTTTTACCTAAGATGAAATAAATATCCATATCTATTAACCATGGTTTGAAATGTGAAAGGAAAATATATGTACTTATGTTTTTCTTTTTCTCTTAAGAATTATTCTTCTCTTCTTCATAATATCCATCATCTTCTTCAACCTTGAGCTTATGCTTTCTTGAATTTTCAAGTGAGCAAAATATTCATCAAAATAGGATTTTGAAGTGAGAAAGAGAACCACAACACCATTCTACACAAGTCTAGCCCACTTGTTTAGAGTGTTAGCTTCGATTTTCATTCTTGATCTTGCGAAGTTGCTAGCTTGGACAAAGCGGACTCCGGGTGGATCATCGGTGACCTTGAGGAGTTCATGCGGAGCCTTTTCAAACCCCAAGTAGCCGAGGAGTCTAGCGTAGGGAGCTACAAAGGTTGTACTCTCTAAACCCTAGGTTTTCTTTCATATGATGATGTGATAAATTTCGAAACCCTAATTTTGTAGGATCGATCCGATGTTTGTTAACTTAGCACCCTAAAGACTCCACCTTTGGTTCATGTGATGCTTCCAAACCCTTCATGAGGTGCTAGGTAAACCTTTCATTGGTATCAGAGCCGACCTAGAACATTAGGCGACACTTTAACGAAGTTAAAACTCCGATCGAATCGGAAAATGCGGATTTTGAGTGCTCTCTGGACATTTTTTAAAATCTGGTTATTTTCAGAATTAAAAATATGTAAAAAATTCAGCAGGTAAGCATAAGAATTACGGTATAAAAATTATTCGATGAACAGTCATATTGCCGCGGAAACGCGGCCTAAGCTTGCTTGGGCCGCGGTTCCGCGGCCGTACACCTCAATCACTGTATCATTTTTATACTGTAATGCTTACTTCTGCTTGTATATTTTTTAGGGTATTTTTAATCTGTATTTAGTGTAAAAAATTCTGGAGATGGTTTTGGACTCGCCGATTCGATCGGAATTTTGATTTCGTGACTTTTCCGGATAAATTAGAAAGTATTGAAGTGTTTGAACGAGTATCATTTGCTCACTTTTCATGGGGTTTAAAAGCTTTCGGAAATACGTGCAAGTTTGTTTGTGGTGGACCCTCTAGAAGACAACAAACCTTAACTTGATTATGTGACCGTCTTGAACTGCCTTTTGAACCTTAGGGTTTGGGGCAGTACGGCGTGCCACATGTGAGGCGTTGGCTTGACCCTTCTACGGCTGGACCGCTACCACTGTGTCACACTCCGGGTTTTTGAACTCCGCTCAAGTGTTGAGCTTTAGTAAATCTTGGGTATTTGATCGTTCGTTCGAAAACCTTAATACTGTCTAATTATATGGAATGTGATGCAATGTGTGGAATTCATATTATAAGACATGAAATATAAGGTATGTGATGCTTTGCATTTACGATGTCTAAAGAGAATGTGGATTCCAGATATTGCAGTTTTACACTTTCTTTTCTGTGACCGTAAGTGTAGTATGTCGATATCGCCGGTTTCGTTGCTATACGTCAACGACAATTGGGGTACGCATACTTACTTACGTTGATGATATGAGATATTATGAGTTGCTGAGATATGATGTGCTGGATTGTCGCGATTGAATAGCCGGGGGTTTTATGTGAGATGAAAGTTTTATATTTTCATTCTTGTAAATTCAAATGTAATGTAATATTCTTTTATTTGGGGCACTTCCGGGTTGAGGTCGATGCCACCTGTGTTGTATATTATTTACTTTTCCGCATTAGGATGGACCCAAGGAGGGGAGCACAGGTGACCGGGTTCTGGGGTTCAGTGGGAGGCCATCTCGAGGAGTCGAGACCGGGTCTCCTAAACTCCAGAATTGGTAGGGTCGCTTGCCGCTCTCGTAGGGGTCCAGGGTGTGGGCTTAGCTATTCATCGCGACTGTGGAATCCGTGTTTTCTATTGTTGGCTAGATACTAAATACGGACGTCCTAGTATATCCCACATTATATCTATGTTTCTGCTGCGATATCTGTGATGTGATCATTTGATATGTTCTGATGGATACAGTATATAGTATATATGATATATTATATAGGCGTTACTTATGTTTTACACCCGCACTAGCCCTGCCCTGCTCTGTCGTTAGTTAGCTAACCTAACAGTGCACGAGGGGACATCGAGGCGAATGCGGATGGCATAAGTGTACGTCATATTTATCTGTGATGTTTAGGTGGCTTAAATGATGGGACTTCATTAATGTGATTAATGAAAGAAAAGAAACCTAAAAGATGTTGTAGAATCAAATTTTTTTAAAAATAAAAAGGGTAGCTACAGTTTTGCTTTGCATAGCGGTATATATGATATATCCTGCACCTTATTCGATGAGGAAAGGGCCGAGATCCCTTCACCGAGAGTGACCCCTTTAGCAATAACTGGCAGATGCTACACACTCGGTTTGTCTTTTGATTGGTTCTATAGTTTCTGCTTTGCACAGTGATATATATGATATATTCCGCACCTCATTCGACGAGGAAACGGCCGATGATCCCTTCGCCGGGAGTGGCCCCTTTAGCAAAACTAGAAAAACCTCAAAATCACTCCATTTCAAAACTTCACTTGATTCTACAACGATATCAAGTTCATTACGCAATAGGTTTTCAGAAAAATCTGTCGTAGCCCTCCGCCAATTCAGATAAGTTGTATATAGTATTCGTGCTACATTTGTTGGCTTTCGTCAAGGTGTAGTGTGCGGTAGCTATATGCTGCTTATCTGCTGCATATGATGCGACTGGATTAGGGTAGTCATACGGATTTGTTGGCTTTCGTCAAGGGTCGTGCGGGTGGGTTTAATTCAGTCAAGAAATGTACGGGTTGAACTTGACTAGCGGGCTGTGCTTTGTTGGCTTTCGTCAAGTTCATAGCACGTTAGGGGCAAAACATTATCGGGAATTTCAAGTGCTGAAATTTGCAATGAGATTGCATACCTTCTATGAGATAGTTGGATCCCGATACCCACTGCGAGTAATTGTTACTCCTGGGAGAGTTTTACACAGAACAATTAGCCGATCAAGTAGGTGTCTAGAAAGGTGTCAACGGGGTTACGTCTCTGGGAAAACAAGGTTTACTTTAATTTGGTCCGTGCGAAAGCACGGGGAACCTCCCTCAAAGTACCGACACTGGCCTGGCTGAAAGATCGACGAAGTTGTAAGGTGTAATTAATCCCGGCTAGTCTTTCCTTTTAGGGTTTGAAGGAAGATTTGATAAAAACCCGTAGGAGCCATCCTGATTAGATAAGATAATAACCAATCTGATCTTGCAAGAGCATACGCTAAAGTGTTTTCTTCTCTCTCTCTCCAGGTAGCGACCATGTCATGCCTTAATCAAGATAATAATATGGATGTATTGACCGAACCCGCAAGTTATACTGTGCTGGGGAACGTTGGTTCCGTTCTTTCTTATAAGAGTTATAGGACTGAACAGGATATAGGGGAATACCAGGATTCCCATGCCACCCGAATGAAGAAAGTACATGTTGATGCATTTTCTTCGGTTGTGTTCGTTACAGAGAACTGTTTCTCCATTTGCCCTACTTCCTGGGTATTAGATACCGGGTCAGGATCCCATATATGTAATCAGTTACATGGTCTCAGGAAAGGTAGAGAACTTGGAGAAGGTGATAAAGACATTAGAGTTGGAAATGGTGCAATTGTTGCAGCTAAGACTGTCGGGGAATATCACCTTGCATTACCAACTATTTATACATTGGTTCTGAACGAATGCTATTACATGCCGAACGTGATATGCAACATTATATCGGTTTCTTTGTTGAGTAAAGAGGGATATAATTTTGTATTACAGGATAATGTTATGAACATTTTCCGTAACCAAAAGTTGGTTGGATCAGGCACGTTGTGCAATGGCATTTATGTTCTAAATCAATCAACAGTTCTGAGCATAACAAACACACACAAGAGGAAGAGTTCAGAACTGAACAAATCCTTCTTGTGGCATTGTAGACTGGGTCACATCAATGTGACATGACTGGCTAAGTTGCATAAGAATGGATATTTGAAACAGTTCGAATTTTCATCTTATGACACTTGCCAGTCTTGTCTCAAAGGGAAGATGACCAAAACTCCGTTTACGGGACACGGAGAAAGAGTTACCGAACTCTTGGGACTGATACATAGTGATGTATGCGGTCCTATATCTACACATGCCAGGGATGGTTCTTCGTACTTCATTACATTCACTGACGATCTCTCAAGATACGGACATGTGTTCTTGATAAGACATAAGTCTGAAGCTTTTGAGAAATTTAGAGAATATAAACAAGAAGTCGAGAACCAAACCGGAAAAAGTATTAAAATCCTTCGATCTGATCGAGGAGGTGAATACTTGAGCAGTGAATTCCTGGACTTCCTAAAAGAGAATGGGATTCTCTCTCAGCTGACTCCTCCATATACACCACAGCACAACGGTGTATCAGAACGGAGGAACCGCACCCTATTAGATATGGTGCGCTCCATGATGAGCACAGCTGAGTTGCCTATTTCCTTCTGGGGGTATGCGCTTGAAACAGCCATACATCTATTGAATATGGTCCCCACCAAATCTGTGCCTACCACTCCATATGAGATATGGAAAGGGAAGAGACCATGTCTTAACTATGTTAAGATATGGGGTTGTCCAGCCTATGTCAAACGACAAAATCCGGACAAACTCGAGGCACGGTCTGTTCTATGCAAATTTATAGGATATCCCAAGAATTCACAAGGGTATATCTTCTACCACCCAGAGGAACAAAAAGTGTTTGTTTCTAGGCATGCCACCTTTTTTGAAAAGGAATTTCTTGAAAAAGAGATTAGTGGTCATGAGGTAGAACTGGAAGAGGTTCCAGCTACAAAAGCGGCAACAGAAGATCTGGTGGAACCAGAGGATTCCGTAGTTCCCAATGAACCCCAGCCACTCCACCGATCTAGTAGGGTTCCTCGCCAACCTGAGAGATACTACGGTTTTATCATGGATGGTGGGAGCGAGGATTGCATCATGGAGGATGATGACCCAACTAGCTTCGAGCAGGCCATCATGAGTGGGGACTCAGTGAAATGGCTGGATGCTATGCGGTCCGAGATGGAATCCATGTACACCAACAAAGTATGGACTTTGGAAGATGCTCCTGAAGGGGTAAAACCCATTGGGAGCAAGTGGATCTTCAAGAAAAAACTTGGTGTAGATGGGAAAGTGGAGACTTTCAAAGCTAGACTTGTTGCAAAGGGTTTTCGTCAAAGACCAGGAGTGGACTATGATGAAACCTTTTCTCCAGTGGCTATGCTTAAATCCATCCGGATCATGCTTGCCATCGCTGCGTATCATGATTACGAAAACTGGCAAATGGATGTTAAGACCGCTTTTCTAAACGATGATTTAGAAGAGTGCGTGTACATGACTCAGCCAGAGGGCTTCGTAGATAGTGGGAGCAGCGGGAAGGTGTGCAAGCTGCTTAAATCCATTTATGAATTAAAGCAAGCATCGCGGAGTTGGAACATCTGCTTTGTCGTCGTTATCAAAGAGTTTGATTTCGTCAAAAACGTAGATGAACCTTGTATCTACAAGAAGGTGGCAGGGAGTAAGGTTGTCCTCCTCGTATTGTACGTTGACGACATACTCTTGATAGGAAATGATATTCCTATGCTGCAATCGGTCAAGCTCTTCTTATCACAAAGATTCTCAATGAAAGATCTTGGTGATGCCTCCTGCATATTGGGAATTAGGATCTATAGAGATAGATCCAAACGGATATTGGGATTGTCCCAATCCAGGTACATTGACACCATACTAAAGAGGTTTAGTATGGAAGAATCCAAGCGTGGGATTTGCCCACGATCTCTGGAGTCACTCTCACCAAAGAGATGTCTCCCAAGACTGATTTGGAGAGAGCTCGCATGCAGGGGATACCCTATGCTTCGGCTGTAGGTTCTATCATGTACGCGATGCTATGTACCAGACCCGATGTAGCATATTCACTAAGTGTAGTGAGTAGGTATCAAGCTGATCCTGGAGAGAGTCACTGGACAGCTGTGAAGAGCATTCTCAAGTACTTTCGAAGGACTAAAGAGATGCTCTTGGTGTATGGAAACGGAGAACTCCAAGTGGAGTCCTTTACCGATTCGAGCTTCCAGAGTGATAAGGATGACTCTAAGTCGCAGTCGGGATTTATCTTTACCCTTTACGGAGGGGCGGTTAGCTGTAAGAGTTCCAAGCAAGAAACCGTAGCAGACTCGACGATGGAGGCTGAATACATCGCTGCCAACGATGCTGCCAAAGAGGCTGTCTGGATCAAGAAGTTCATTACCGAACTTGGAGTGGTTCCATCCATTGAACATCCAATACCTTTGTATTGCGATAACAATGGAGCGGTGGCTTTGGCCAAGGAACCCATGTCCCATCAGCGATCAAGGCATATTCTGAGGCGGTATCACCTGATCCGGGAGATAGTTGATCGCCGGGAGATCGAGGTCAGGAGGGTTGACACGAAGAATAACACAGCGGATCCACTCACGAAGACCATTCCCCAGATACAGTTTGAGAGACTCTTCAGGATGCTCGGTATGCGTTACTACAGCAGCTAGCCCTAGTGCAAGTGGGAGATTGTTAGTTGTATGTATGCCCAAGAGGCCAGTATTGTACAGATGATGTATATTATATTGGATGCTTGGACATATATAGAGATGACTTTCTTGCTCGATATGATAGTATGCTATCTGGTTGCTCTTTATCTTAACATGTATACTAGTCTCTTTAAACTGTCTTATAGTTACATGTTGGTAAAGCCCTTAGGATGTGTACTTGACTACCTGGACTTTGATGCAGATCATACTAGTGGGGACAAGGTAGTCCATAAGTACATCCTTCAAGGTCCCTAGTCGTAGGTGTATCGAGACGGGGCATCGATATACCAGTGTAGACTAGCGTATACGCTTCTCGACCCATGAGATGGGCGATGGATGATCCCATATCCATTGGTGTTTGACATCAGAGATGGTATACGGGTGCTCAGTGGAGACTGGGTACACTGGACGGACTCGCCGAGAACTCCCAGATGGTATTATACCTCACGTCAGATGGCAGTTCTCAGGTGACACTTGTGCAGGTTAGTCTGTAGACCCGAGATCGTCATAGAGTCTTGTGTGATTCCCACTGTGCTTTGATTTCCACCTTACCACGTCCATGAGGGCATGCAAAACGGTGGTTTTTGGGTACAGTCCCGAGTCACATGGAGGCAATGAGCAATAGGAGGGGTTTCGTCTCTCCCGGTATTGGGGGTTGATGTTGCGCTGTGCTCGATTGGCCATAACAAGGAAGTCCCTGGCCAGGGCTGATTCAGAGATTTGCTGGTAAGTGTTACCAGTAGTTTCTCGACCCGTTATGAGCCTCACATCGGCACGACTTATCGGTTATTGGGGTCTGACGTTTACCACCCCTAGACTTGATATGCGACATATCAGACGAGGAGACCGGACTGTACGGGAAGTGTTGCCGGTTGGCTCGACGGGAGTTGTAGCAGGTTCGTTGTTCTCTTCTGATCGCTCAATACCCGGGTGGCTGTTACGTTTAGCTGACCGCTTGAGGCTTGGGGTGCTTGATATGATCATCACCCACTGCCGGCGTATTGACGAGTCTTAGAGTCCCACAATGGAGTTACCTAGTCCAGGCGAAATGTTGTGGTGCGCGTATGCGATATGCGCATGGACCCGATTAAAATACGCGTATAGGATACCGTATATTGATCGGGAGGCTTGCTTTTGGTTAGGGTCGTATGTGATATGGCCGGATTGATAAATCAAGTGTTGATTTATCATTTAACCATTAGATTCTCACTAGAAATCCTTTCTTGTTTCTTTGGATGTATGGATGCATGCATGCATTCCTTATTGTTTCACGCACCTATGGATGTGCATGCACACATACATACATACATCAACTATCATGGTTGATTATACATAGAAAATGGTGGATATATAAGACTCACACCATGGTTTATATTATGGATATTTATTTCTATTTTTGCAAAATCAAAAGAAAAGAGAAAAAGGTGAATGATTGGTTATCTTCTACACGCTTCTCTTGACCTAACCATTTTCACCTACCATTTAACCATGATTTATCTTCCTCTTCTCTTTTAACTAAGATGAAACAAATATCCATATCTATTAACCATGGTTTGAAAAGAGAAAGGAAAATATATGTACTTATGTTTTTCTTTTTCTCTTAAGAATTATTCTTCTCTTCTTCATAATATCCATCATCTTCTTCAACCTTGAGCTTATGCTTTCTTGAATTTTCAAGTGAGCAAAATATTCATCAAAATAGGATTTTGAAGTGAGAAAGAGAACCACAACACCATTCTACACAAGTCTAGCCCACTTGTTTAGAGTGTTAGCTTCGATTTTCATTCTTGATCTTGCGAAGTTGCTAGCTTGGACAAAGCGGACTCCGGGTGGATCGTCGGTGACCTTGAGGAGTTCAAGCGGAGCCTTTTCAAACCCCAAGTAGCCGAGGAGTCTAGCGTAGGGAGCTACAAAGGTTGTACTCTCTAAACCCTAGCTTTTCTTTCATATAATGATGTGATAAATTTAGAAACCCTAATTTTCTAGGATCGATCCGATGTTTGTTAACTTAGCACCCTAAAGACTCCACCTTTGGTTCATGTGATGCTTCCAAACCCTTCATGAGGTGCTAGGTAAACCTTTCATTGGTATCAGAACCGACCTAGAACATTAGGCGACACTTTAACGAAGTTAAAACTCCGATTGAATCGGAAAATGCGGATTTTGAGTGCTCTCTGGACATTTTTTAAAATCTGGTTATTTTCAGAATTAAAAATATGTAAAAAATTCAGCAGGTAAGCATAAGAATTACGGTATAAAAATTATTCGATGAAAAGTCATTATTGCCGCGGAAACGCGGCCTAAGCTTGCTTGGGCCGCGGTTCCGCGGCCGTACACCTCAATCACTGTATCATTTTTATACTGTAATGCTTACTTCTTCTTGTATATTTTTTAGGGTATTTTTAATCTGTATTTAGTGCTAAAAAATTCTGGAGATGGTTTTGGACTCGCCGATTCGATCGGAATTTTGATTTCGTGACTTTTCCGGGTAAATTAAAAAGTATTGAAGTGTTTGAACGAGTATCATTAGCTCACTTTTCACGGGGTTTAAAAGCTTTCGGAAATACGTGCAAGTTTGTTTGTGGTGGACCCTCTAGAAGACAACAAACCTTAACTCGATTATGTGACCGTCTTGAACTGCCTTTTGAACCTTAGGGTTTGGGGCAGTACGGCGTGCCACATGTGAGGCGTTGGCTTGACCCTTCTACGGCTGGGCCGCTACCACTGTGTCACACTCCGGGTTTTTGAACTCCGCTCAAGTGTTGTGCTTTAGTAAATCTTGGGTATTTGATCGTTCGTTCGAAAACTTTAATACTGTCTAATTATTTGGAATGTGATGCAATGTGTGGAATTCATATTATAAGACATGAAATACGAGGTATGTGATGCTTTGCATTTATGATGTCTAAACAGAATGTGGATTCCAGATATTGCAGTTTTACACTTTCTTTTCTGTGACCGTAAGTGTAGTATGTCGATATCGCCGGTTTCGTTGCTATACGTCAACGACAATTGGGGTACGCGTACTTACTTACGTTGATGATATGAGATATTATGAGTTGCTGAGATATGATGTGCTGGATTGTCGCGATTGAATAGCCGGGGGTTTTATGTGAGATGGGAGTTTTATATTTTCATTCTTGTAAATTCAAATGTAATGTAATATTCTTTTATTTGGGGCACTTCCGGGTTGAGGTCGATGCCACCTGTGTTGTATATTATTTACTTTTCCGCATTAGGATGGACCCAAGGAGGGGAGCACAGGTGACCGGGTTCTGGGGTTCAGTGGGAGGCCATCTCGAGGAGTCGAGACCGGGTCTCCTAAACTCCAGAATTGGTAGGGTCGCTTGCCGCTCTCGTAAGGGTCCAGGGTGTGGGCTTGGCTATTCATCGCGACTGTGGAATCCGTATTTTCTATTGTTGGCTAGATACTAAATACGGACGTCCTAGTATATCCCACATTATATCTATGTTTCTGCTGCGATATCTGTGATGTGATCATTTGATATGTTCTGATGGATACAGTATATAGTATATATTATATATTATATAGGCGTTACGTATGTTTCACACCCGCACTAGCCCTGCCCTGCTCTGTTGTTAGTTACCTAACCTAACGGTGCACGAGGAGACATCGAGGCGAATGCGGATGGCATAAGAGTACGTCGTATTTATCTGTGATGTTTAGGTGACTTAAATGATGGGACTTCATTAATGTGATTAATGAAAGAAAAGAAACCTAAAAGATGTTGTAGAATCAAATTTTTTTAAAAATAAAAAGGGTAGCTACAGTTTTGCTTTGCATAGCGGTATATATGATATACCCTGCACCTTATTCGATGAGGAAAGGGCCGAGATCCCTTCACCGGGAGTGACCCCTTTAGCAATAACCGGCAGATGCTACACACTCGGTTTGTCTTTTGATTGCTTCTATAGTTTCTACTTTGCACAGTGATATATATGATATATCCCGCACCTCATTCGACGAGGAAAGGGCTGATGATCCCTTCGCCGGGAGTGGCCCCTTTAGCAAAACTAGAAAAGCCTCAAAATCACTCCATTTCAAAACTTCACTTGATTCTACAACGATATCAAGTTCATTACGCAATAGGTTTTCAGAAAAACCTGTCGTAGCCCTCCGTCATTTCAGAAAAGTTGTATATAGTATTCATGCTACATTTGTTGGCTTTCGTCAAGGTGTAGTGTGCGGTAGCTATATGCTGCTTATCTGCTGCATATGATACGACTGGATTATGGTAGTCGTACGGCTTTATTGGCTTTCATCAAGGGTCGTGCGGGTGGGTTTAATTCAGTCAAGAAATGTATGGGTTGAACTTGACTAGCGGGCTGTGGTTTGTTGGCTTTCGTCAAGGTCATAGCACGTTAGGGGCAAAACATTATCGGGAATTTCAAGTGTTGAAATTTGCAATGAGATTGTATACCTTCTATGAGATAGTTGGATCCCGATACCCACTGCGAGTAATTGTTACTCCTGGGAGAGTTTTAGACAGGACAATTAGCCGATCAAGTAGGTGTCTAGAAAGGTGTCAACGGGATTACGCCTCTGGGAAAACGAGATTTACTTTAATTAGGTCCGTGCGAAAGCACGGGGAACCTCCCTCAAAGTACCGACACTGGCCTGGCTGAAAGATCGACGAAGTTGTAAGGTGTAATTAATCCCGGCTAGTCTTTCCTTTTAGGGTTTGAAGGAAGATTTGATAAAAACCAGTGGGAGCCATCCTGATTAGATAAGATAATAACCAATCTGATCTTGCAAGAGCATACGCTAAAGTGTTTTCTTCTCTCTCTCTCCCGGTAGCGACCATGTCATGCCTTAATCAAGATAATAATATGGATGTATTGACCGAACCCGCAAGTTATACTGTGCTGGGGAACGTTGGTTCCGTTCTTTCTTATAAGAGTTATAGGACTGAACAGGATATAGGGGAATACTAGGATTCCCATGCCACCAGAAAGAAGAAAGTACATGTTGATGAATTTTCTTCGGGTGTGTTCGTTACAGAGAACTGTTTCTCCATTTGCCCTACGTCCTGGGTATTAGATACCGGGTCAGGATACCATATATGTAATCAGTTACATGGGCTCAGGAAAGGTAGAGAACTTGGAGAAGGTGATAAAGACATTAGAGTTGGAAATGGTGCAATTGTTGCAGCTAAGACTGTCGGGGAATATCACCTTGCATTACCAACTGGTAATACATTGGTTCTGAACGAATGCTATTACATGCCGAACCTGATATGCAACATTATATCGGTTTCTTTGTTGAGTAAAGAGGGATATAATTTTGTATTACAGGATAATGTTATGAACATTTTCCGTAACCAAAAGTTGGTTGGATCGGGCACGTTGTGCAATGGCATTTATGTTCTAAATCAATCAACAGTTCTGAGCATAACAAACACACACAAGAGGAAGAGTTCAGAACTGAACGAATCCTTCTTATGGCATTGTAGACTGGGTCACATCAATGCGACACGACTGGCTAAGTTGCATAAGGATGGATATTTGAAACAGTTCGAATTTTCATCTTATGATACTTGCCAGTCATGTCTCAAAGGCAAGATGACCAAAACTCCGTTTACGGGACACGGAGAAAGAGTTACCGAACTCTTGGGACTGATACATAGTGATGTATGCGGTCCCATGTCTACACATGCCAGGGATGGTTCTTCGTACTTCATTACATTCACTGACGATCTCGCAAGATACGGACATGTGTTCTTGATAAGACATAAGTCTGAAGCTTTTGAGAAATTTAGAGAATATAAACAAGAAGTCGAGAACCAAACCGGAAAAAGTATTAAAATCCTTCGATCTGATCGAGGAGGTGAATACTTGAGCAGTGAATTCCTGGACTTCCTAAAAGAGAATGGGATTCTCTCTCAGCTGACTCCTCCATATACACCATAGCACAACGGTGTATCAGAACGGAGGAACCGCACCCTATTAGATATGGTGCGCTCCATGATGAGCACAGCTGAGTTGCTTATTTCCTTCTGGGGGTATGCGCTTGGAACAGCCATACATCTATTGAATATGGTCCCCACCAAATATGTGCCTACCACTCCATATGAGATATGGAAAGGGAAGAGACCATGTCTTAACTATGTTAAGATATGGGGTTGTCCAGCCTATGTCAAACGACAAAATCCAGACAAATTCGAGACACGGTCTGTTCTATGCAAATTTATAGGATATCCCAAGAATTCACAAGGGTATATCTTCTACCACCCAGAGGAACAAAGAGTGTTTGTTTCTCGGCATGCAACCTTTTTAGAAAAGGAATTTCTTGAAAAAGAGATTAGTGGTCATGAGGTAGAACTGGAAGAGGTTCCAGCTACAAAAGCTGCAACAGAAGATCTGGTGGAACCAGAGGATTCCGTAGTTCCCAATGAACCCCAGCAACTCCGCCGATCTAGTAGGGTTCCTCGCCAACCTGAGAGATACTACGGTTTTCTCATGGATGGTGGGAGCGAGGATTGCATCATGGAGGATGATGACCCAACTAGCTTCGAGCAGGCCATCATGAGTGGGGACTCAATGAAATGGCTGGATGCTATGCGGTCCGAGATGGAATCCATGTACACCAACAAAGTATGGACTTTGGAAGATGCTCCTGAAGGGGTAAAACCCATTGGGAGCAAGTGGATCTTCAAGAAAAAACTTGGTGTAGATGGGAAAGTGGAGACTTTCAAAGCTAGACTTGTTGCAAAGGGTTTTCGTCAAAGACCAGGAGTGGACTATGACGAAACCTTTTCTCCAGTGGCTATGCTTAAATCCATCCGGATCATGCTTGCCATCGCTGCGTATCATGATTATCTGGCAAATAGATGTTAAGACCGCCTTTCTAAACGGTGATTTAGAAGAGTGCGTGTACATGACTCAGCCAGAGGGCTTCGTAGATAGTGGGAGCAGCGGGAAGGTGTGCAAGCAGCTTAAATCCATTTATGGATTAAAGCAAGCATCGCGGAGTTGGAACATCTGCTTTGACGTCGTAATCAAAGAGTTTGATTTCGTCAAAAACGTAGATGAACCTTGTATCTACAAGAAGGTGGCAGGGAGTAAGGTTGTCTTCCTCGTATTGTACGTGGACGACATACTCTTGATAGGAAATGATATTCCTATGCTGCAATCGGTCAAGCTCTTCTTATCATAAAGATTCTCAATGAATGATCTTGGTGATGCCTCCTGCATATTGGGAATTAGGATCTATAGAGATAGATCCAAACGGATATTGGGATTGTCCCAATCCAGGTACATTGACACCATACTAAAGAGGTTTAGTATGGAAGAATCCAAGCGTGGGAATTTTCCCACGATCTCTGGAGTCACTCTCTCCAAAGAGATGTCTCCCAAGACTGATTTGGAGAGAGCTCGCATGCAAGGGATACCCTATGCTTCGGCTGTAGGTTCTATCATGTACGCGATGCTATGTACCAGACCCGATGTAGCATATTCACTAAGTGTAGTGAGCAGGTATCAAGTTGATCCTGGATAGAGTCACTGGACAGCTGTGAAGAGCATTCTCAAGTACTTACGAAGGACTAAAGAGATGCTCTTGGTGTATGGTAACGGAGAACTCCAAGTGGAGTCCTTTACCGATTCGAGCTTCCAGAGTGATAAGGACGACTCTAAGTCGCAGTCGGGATTAGTCTTTACCCTTTACGGAGGGGCGGTTAGCTGGAAGAGTTCCAAGCAAGAAACCGTAGCAGACTCGACGATGGAGGCTGAATACATCGCTGCCAACGATGCTGCCAAAGAGGCTGTCTGGGTCAAGAAGTTCATTACTGAACTTGGAGTGGTTCCATCCATTGAACATCCAATACCTTTGTATTGCGATAACAATGGAGCGGTGGCTTTGGCCAAGGAACCCAGGTCCCATCAGCGATCAAGGCATATTCTGAGGCGGTATCACCTGATCCGAGAGATAGTTGATCGCCGGGAGATCGAGGTCAGGAGGGTTGACACGAAGAATAACACAGCGGATCCACTCACGAAGGCCATTCCCCAGATACAGTTTGAGAGACTCTTCGGGATGCTCGGTATGCATTACTACAGCAGCTGGCCCTAGTGCATGTGGGAGATTGTTAGTTGTATGTATGCCCTAGAGGCCAGTATTGTACAGATGATGTATATTATATTGGAAGCTTGGACATATATAGAGATGACTTTCTTGCTCGATATGATAGTATGCTATCTGGTTGCTCTTTATCTTAACATGTATACTAGTCTCTTTAAACTGTCTTATAGTTACATGTTGGTAAAACCCTTAGGATGTATACTTGACTACCTGGACTATGATGCAGATCATACTAGTGGGGACAAGGTAGTCCATAAGTACATCCTTCAAGGTCCTTAGTCGTAGGTGTATCGAGACGGGGCATCGATATACCAGTGTAGACTAGCGTATACGCTTCTCGACCCATGAGATGGGCGATGGATGATCCCATATCCATAGGTGTTTGACATCAGAGATGGTATACGGGTGCTCAGTAGAGACTGGGTACACTGGACGGACTCGCCGAGAACTCCCAGATGGTATTATACCTCACGTCAGATGGCAGTTCTCAGGTGACACTTGTGCAGGTTAGTCTGTAAACCCGAGATCGTCATAGAGTCTTGTGTGATTCCCACTGTGCTTTGATTTCCACCTTACCACGTCCATGAGGGCGTGCAAAACGGTGGTTTTTGGGTACAGTCCCGAGTCACATGGAGGCAATGAGCGATAGGAGAGGTTTTGTCTCTCCCGGTATTGGGGGTTGATATTGCGCTGTGCTCGATTGGCCGTAACAGGGAAGTCCCTGGCCAGGGCTGATTCAGAGATTTGCTGGTAAGTGTTACCAGTAGTTTCTCGACCCGTTATAAGCCTCACATCGGCATGACTTATCGGTTATTGGGGTCTGACGTTTACCACCCCTAGACTTGATATGCGACATATCAAACGAGGAGACCGGACTGTACGGGAAGTGTTGCCGGTTGGCTCGACGGGAGTTGTAGCAGGTTCGCTTGTTCTCTTCTGATCGCTCAATACCCGGGTGGCCGTTACGTTTAGCTGACTGCTTGCGGCTTGGGGGTGCTTGATATGATCATCACCCACTGCCGGCGTATTGACGAGTGTTAGAGTCCCACAATGGAGTTACCTAGTCCAGGCGAAATGTTGTGGTGCGCGTATGCGATATGCGCATGGACCCGATTAAAATACGCGTATAGGATACCGTATATTGATCGGGCGGCTTGGTTTTGGTTAGGGTCGTATGTGATATGGCCGGATTGATAAATCAAGTGCTGATTTATCATTTAACCATTAGATTCTCACTAGAAATCCTTTCTTGTTTCTTTGGATGTATGGATGCATGCATGCATTCCTTATTGTTTCATGCACATATGGATGTGCATGCACACATACATACATACATCAACTATCATGGTTGATTATACATAGAAAATGGTGGATATATAAGACTCACACCATGGTTTATATTATTGATATTTATTTCTCTTTTTGCAAAATCAAAAGAAAAGAGAAAAAGGTGAATGATTGGTTATCTTCTACACTCTTCTCTTGACCTAACCATTTTCACCTACCATTTAACCATGATTTATCATCCTCTTCTATTTTAACTAAGATGAAATAAATATCCATATCTATTAACCATGGTTTGAAATGAGAAAGGAAAATATATATACTTATGTTTTTCTTTTTCTCTTAAGAATTATTCTTCTCTTCTTCATAATATCCATCATCTTCTTCAACCTTGAGCTTATGCTTTCTTGAATTTTCAAGTGAGCAAAATATTCATCTAAATAGGATTTTGAAGTGAGAAAGAGAACCACAACACCATTCTACACAAGTCTAGCCTACTTGTTTAGAGTGTTAGCTTCGATTTTCATTCTTGATCTTGCGAAGTTGCTAGCTTGGACAAAGCGGACTCCGGGTGGATCATCGGTGACCTCGAGGAGTTCAAGCGGAGCCTTTTCAAACCCCAAGTAGCCGAGGAGTCTAGCGTAGGGAGCTACAAAGGTTGTACTCTCTAAACCCTAGCTTTTCTTTCATATGATGATGTGATAAATTTAGAAACCCTAATTTTCTAGGATCGATCCGATGTTTGTTAACTTAGCACCCTAAAGACTCCACCTTTGGTTCATGTGATGCTTCCAAACCCTTCATGAGGTGCTAGGTAAACCTTTCAGGTCCTCCCTCAATCATTGCAATCACGTACCTGCGATCCAATAATTGACTTTGATGGCACTATATCCAACAATCTCCCACTTGCACTTAAGGCTAATTATGGCGATGTCGCGTACTCACAGCTCGTGTGATACCGAACATCCAACTCCTCTACTAATCAGTTTCGCAAAGCACGTTTGTAAAACTATTGTGTTCGAGAAATAGCCTCGGTGAGTGGATCCGCCCTGATGTTTCTTTCTATGTCTCTCTTTGTCTCAAGTTTGCTGAGAAAACCATCTTCCGAAATGAGCAATACCTGTCTTAGAATATGTCTGGATATCTGATGGGACCCAGTTCATTAATGAACTCTAAATCCAGCGAACTTCTTAGACTGTATCGTCAACGGAATTTAACCAGTATCCTGCACCATGCCTCTCTCAGTATCCGCTTGGACCACCTGTCCAAACTACTGCCCCTCGTCAGAGGGAAAAGTATAACTCTGATAGTCACTCTGTCATCCGGGTCACTTTGGAAGCTTGGAATGATAACCGTCTCCCGAAGGATAGTGCTGTTATCAAATCCCTAGAACATCCACTTATGTTCAAAAACTGCCTCCGAACATTTCTCCAAGATTGGATTAATATCAACTTATTGAATATAGTGCAAAAACAACATCTGGTGTCGTACTTTACATCTCATGATCAACTCAATTGCCTAAGCAAGTGACCTGCCAATCATGCCCATCCCTCTCCCCTTTAGTCTGTAAGACACCTTTAGAGAGGGCGACTCCATCACCTGCAGGTACACCACCATGCCAGGAGTCGTTCTTTCTAAAATACCTTTAGAATGCTCTCAAAATACCCAGATTGGAAAACTACCCAAATCCAGATCTGAAATTATAGATCCAGTAATCAGAATGCCTGATATTATATCCATAACCTATGTGGAGAAACTACTGTGTGATTACCACAGTTGTCCGATCGTAGTATAGGAATTTCACTTCCTACTCTGTGTATGTCGTCCTAATACGAGGACATGACACTGTACTACCTTCTTAACAGATTCATCCCCTATTCTGATGAAGTCAAAGCCCATGACTGTCACATCAGAAATAGATTATCTATCTCTTCTTTAGTCTATAAATAGACATAAGCTACTTGTCCACTATGCTTCCGCTGCTCCCACTGACTACGAAAACCCTCTGGCAGAGTCATATACACGTGCGCTTCTAAAACTAGAACGACGGTATACTCATTCTCCTGCCGGGTCTCATAGTCTGGAACAATAGTAATGGAAAGTCTCGGTAAACAAGAACCTCTCTATCACCGTCCTTGAGGCTACCAGAATACCTCTCGGGTTGCTGAGGTTACCCACCGTATCTGCGGAGTGGCTAATAGAAAGTCAATCCTGATTGAATCTTTAGGTCCTATTAAATTCTCCGTAACCGTTTGTGGTTCTGGAATCACTTCCAATTATACCAAACTCCCACTACTGTTTTCTGAAAAAAAAAGTCCATTTTACAAAAACTGTGGCGAGTTAAAAACAATATTACTATTGATATTCCAGATGGTAGAAAGTCAACCCTCGTCAAAGCCCGGGTTAACCCACAAACTGCCATTACAGAAACGTGCCTTGAGTTATCCGGAGTCTGGTTTTAAGCATAAGCCGGACAACTCCCTGTACCTTAACATCGTTAAGATACGAACTATTGTATATACAATATAGAAATAGAGGCACTGATTTAATTGGAACCAGATTCAAATCATGCAGCTGTCTCCAGTGCATGTCAACTAAATGGAGAGAGGCCGATCAGCATTACTCAACATAGGAGTGCATCCAATTATGAGTAACCTGAAAGAGAAACAAGTTTCTCAAAACCATTACTATCAACTGAATACCAAACACAAGTATCTACATCTTCGATCACCATGAAGAATCCCGATACTTGCAACACCTGGTTCTCTACTTTATTCTTTTACCTATAACTTCTCAAACTTGGACCTTGTATTTCTACGAAACACATGTCTAAAACTTGAGACGTCACAAGTAAACATAATACAGTACGAAGACCAACCCCTCTGTCCTAATGGACACTGGACAACATACAATACTTTGTATAAGTCCCGTGAGTTGAATAACTCAAACCCTGTACGTCGTAGGTTGAAAACTGTACCCAGGCGATTTCCTCAAATATCACCAATTACAACGAATTCCGATATAATGAGGATGATCACCTAATTCCCAATAACTTACTCCCACTCATCATCTGTAAAACCATACAGATGTGAGAATCATTCCTGGTAAATACAAACCCTGGAGCAAGTGTCTAATTGGGAAATCAGCTTTGAATTAACAATGCACAGTGAAACTGAAACATAAAAATGTTTCGAAGGGGTATCCGGGTAATTCTAGTAATGCCTCTTCCATTATCAGATTCATGACTGTAACCGTATATTTCGTTGCCATCTCTCCAAATAACTTTATTTGTCTTTAGTCGTTACCTTCTGTACACCAACGTTAGGCTTAATGGTTTTCTTCCTTCCCTACCGTTCAGCACCAGCCTATGGTTTGGAAGAAGACAATCCAATAAGCGTAATAGGTGTACTCTCCTAATCCTAGGAGTACTCGCAACTTGAGAGAAGGTGATGATAAAAGACAACTGAATAAACCTTATTCCTACTTCTCCTGAACCAGAATCCATCCTCGAAAAAGTTCCTTCGAGTTCGTATATAACCATATGATGGATTTATCCAATGGAATTGGATGTTCGTAATAATACGGGGTGTTCTGGAGAAATACGAAGGGTAAAAGAAAGAGTGGCAATGATGTATGAAACTCAGACAATCCAAAAGCCAATGTTTTAAGAAAGTTCGGTTAACTTGGTCACCGAGTTATAGTCTAGGGTCAGGTCATGGTCACAGTCAAAGAGAGAGAGAAAAGAAACAATCTGCGTGCACTCTAACCTGAATTAGAATGGTTAATCATTTTATCCAATCAGGAAACCTCCCACTGTATTCTCAAATTCTCCTCCAAACCTGAAAGAAGAATTAGTCGGGAACACCCAAGGAGTAAACCAACTCATCAGTGGGAATCGGGATCCAACTATCATCGCATGATAACTTGATGGAAGCCACTCAAGTCACCATACTCCAGAAGGTATGCGCATGCCTGGCAAGTTTCCTGTATGTTTGAAACTTCCGATATGATTTTTACCCCTAACGACTTCATGGCCTTGATAGAGACCAACGTGCCATAAGTCGCTAGTCAAGTTCAACCCGTCATTATCCAAGATTGATCTAAACCCACCCGCATAAGCCATGCTACAGACAAGTATCACGCAGCTACCGTACACTATGCCTTGATTGAGACCAACGTACATAGCACGAATACTACAAGATACCTATCTGAAATGACGGAGAGCTACGACTGGTTTTTGGCGAAAAACCTTTAGCGTAATGAACTTGATATCGTTGAAGGAACTGAATATCTTTTTATAAAAATATAGTAGCGAAAACCTTTGCTAAAGAGGTCACTCCCGGTGAAGGGATCTCGGCTCTTTCCTCGTCGAATGAGGTGCAGGATATTCCAAACTGAATACCACGATGCAAAGTAAAAAAGTAATCGACTATAGTGAAGTTATTACCCTGATGCAAACCTCTGTCCAAGGTGTCACTCCCGATGAAGGGATCTCGGCTCTTGCCTCGTCGAATGAGGTGCAGGATATTCGAAACTGAATACCACTGTGCAAAACAAAAGAGAACGCCTTTGTAATAACAGCTTTTTGAAAAATTGGTTCCAACAACATCATATATAGGTTTGTTTTTCTTGCATTGATAAGAATCAACGCAGTCCCATCAATTGATCACACCACAAAAGAACGAAAATAAAATGTACGTATATGCCATCCACATTCACCATTGGGTCCCGTCATCACCCGTTATGTTACTTAACTAACGACAGAGCGGGGACTGGACTAGCGCGGGTGCAAAACATATACAACATCTACTAGTATATATATATCAATATATAATAATCGCTCCAGATATGATAAATGCAACATCACAGAAAATTAATAAGCATCACAGAACAATGCAGATAATCTGGGATCCCCGGGTTTCATTGAGCCGCAAGTGAAACTTGACGTTCCCCTGGTCGTGTGGACAGCCTGTGCAATGAAAATCCTAGACCCCTACGACCGCGGCAAGTTACCCGCCAAAACCTAAAGCGAGGCAGCCCCCTTCAACAAAGTGAATGGACCACCCAGCACTTCACGGAATCCGGTAACTTGAGTACCCCTCCTTGGGTCAACCTATACGCCCTACGAGTGCGGCTAATAGCCCGCCAATTCTAGAGTGAAGCCCCCTCCGTCTCAACGCCATGAGATGCGGGCTCGTTGCCCTCTAGAACCCGACTATCCGTGCACCCCACCATGGGGTAATCCTAGTATAGAAAAGAAAATATATACAACGGGTATATCGACCTCAACCCGGTCGTGGACCAAAAGAATAATATACAAACAGGCAGTGACGGCAGTCCACATGTCGGACGCTCGCCCCGCAATATCAAATGTACAAATAAATCCAAACAGCACTACCATTGCGCAGGAACTATCCATCACGACAAATCCGCAATATCACAGCACAACACAGAACATCAACGTGAATGTTACGTTCGCAAAACCCGTCTAAAAGGACTATAGCAATTAGAAAAGTTTTACCGATCAAATGACATTCACGGTCACAGATATAATGTAACCACTGTAAATTAACACATTTAAAATCTCGATCGACAAAACTTCCCGAAGTGGGGCCCCAAGTACAATTCCAGTACTCAAAATAAAATCTGGGCCCAAACAAAATATTCCAGAAACCCCAATTCCATGTTAAAGACCCAAAGCAAAAATTTAGTGCATTGAAAACTCAACACTGAGGCGGAACCGTGGCGTAAAAGTTGGTACGGCCGCGGTTCCGCGGCGCTAGAGGGGGATCATGATACCAAAATTTTACAGTTGTCTTATAAAAGCCTGCCTGTTTTTCTGAAACACTCAAAATAAATTTTTGACGATAAAAAAATTCGACAGAAACTTTAGAACTGAAATTGCGGTTTTGGAAATTTTGTCCGATCGAGCTTTTAAACATGTTAGAACAAGCTAGTATCGGTTAATGGCGTGGCTCTGATACCATGTTGGGATGCGGTGGCGCCCCGGCCGTCTAAACGAGGCCAAATTCGGAACAAAAACTTTTATAAAACCGGCGCTACCGCAACCCAAATACCCGGATCGTAGTATTAACCGTAAACTAGCAAAATGTAAAAGAGGCTGGAAAGATTATACCGATCGATCCGTGTCCTTCGGTCTTTAATCTCCGCACCAAGCTCCCCGCTGCGGCGCCGACGAAGTCCGCTCCCGGTCTCGCTCGTCGGTGTGGCACCACGTCATCGAATCTTTATATGGGCTCCCGCCTCGAACCGAGGCAACTCGGCCATGAAGTTTGCTAGCCGACATGTCCAAGATTGAAGTAGAGAGAGTATAGAATATTTTGTCTCAAGGCACCCAAACGATTGGGTGGAGGTAAATAGGAGTTGCCATAGATAGAAATGTGAACTTTTAGAAATTTGCAGGTGGGGAAAAACAAGAGGGCTCGGCCATCCCCTGCACACAAAGTGCTCACTGGAAATATGATGGGCTTGGCCAATCTCATGTGCTCTCTGTCGAATTCCCTTTTTGAAGTAATGAGTAAGAAGTGGTGGTGGAAAAAACAACAAAAGAAAACCACACACACAAAAACAACAGCATCCCATTTCATTTCCACCAAGTCAACATCAATTCAACCCATGCTTTCCCATTAATGTTAAAGTGTACACCGCACAAAACCACCTGCAGGTGCTGGCGAAATTGCAAGGACCCCCAGCTGAATAAATCATACACCATCCCCATGCTGCCAAGGATCAGGGAAAAAAAACCGGTGCAAGGAATGGGCAGGCCTGAAAATTAGAAATGGGAAATATGGTCAAAGTCAATGCTCGTGGTAATCAAACATGGAGGGTAAAGTTTAAGACGGAAAAAGGAAACTGGCAACTCCCAAAATAATCCCGTAACGAATTACGAGATTACACCTCAACTGTAAATACATACCCGCATTTGTATTCCGACCGAATACAAATGCAATGAGACAAAAAATATTACTACAATATAATACTAGGATCCGGCTTAAACCAAAGCCCGCTAGTATTATCCGTCCGATCATGATCCGTGCACAAGTGCACGGATATGATCGAACCCCGCCATATATCCATATGGCCTCTACAATGTTTCGCTCGAAGTTGGGAAACATTCTGTGGGGGACTCTAATGACTCATCAATACACTGGCACTGGGTATAACCACTAGCACGTCAGAGATACTAGCTGTACGTAACGGTTGTCCATGTATTGATCGGAAGGGAAGCTGACGAGTGAACTCATCCAGAAACCCTACTGAGCCTGACAGTGACAATATCCGCACAGTCTGGTCCGTTCATCTATGAGTATCGCATATAGGGCCTAGGGGACTGGTAAACGTCAGACCCCCAATAGCTGTATAAGTCGTGTCGGAGAGTAATCCAGAACACCCTGAGATTCTACTGGAATACCTACCAGTAAATCTCGATTACCCTGGCCAGGGATTTCGTGTAATGGATCTCCTAGACACAGCGCGATCTCACCCCCAATACCGGGAGAGACGAATCCCTGACGATCCGCTCACTGCCTCCATGTGGCTCGGGACTGTACCCAACTAAAACCTGTTTGCACGACTCCTTTGAGCCGTGGTAGGGTAGTAATCAAAGCATAGTGGGAACTCACACGAGACAAATGACGATCTCAGGTCTACAGACTAACCTGTACACATGTCACCTGGGAACTGCTATCTGACGATATGTATAATACCAACAAGCATGTTCCCGGCGAGTCCTGTCCGGTGTACTCATAACTCAATGAGCACCTGTATACATCTTAGGTGAACCAACTTACACCAATGGCTTATGAGACCGGCCACCTCTCCTTGTCGGGGTCTCGACTGTATACACTAGTCTATACTGGAGTATCGATGCCCTGTCTCGAAACTCCCACGACTAGGGACACTTTAAGCATGTGCTTATAGACCCCAGCTCCCACGTATATGATCGCCATCATGCTGCTGGCAGTCAAGCAAGAATCCTATGGGCTCTATCAACATGCAATAGTGAACTAAAACATGCACACTATGATAAAGACAAACCAGATAGTATACTATTATCTCGAGTAAGACTGTTCTATCGGTATAGGTCCTCCTTCAATCATACTGTTGGCAGTCAAGCAAGAAATTACTCTCTATATATGTCCAAGCATCCACTATAATATAAATCATATGTAAAATAATGGCCTCTAGGGCATACATACAACTAACAATCTCCCACTTGCACTAGGGCCAGCTGCGGTAGTATCGCATAACAGCATCCCGAAGAGTCTCTCGAACTGTATCTGGGGAATGGCCTTCATGAGTGGATCCGTAGTGTTATTCTTCATGTCAACTCTCCTGACCTCGATCTCCCGGTGATCAACTATCTCCCGGATCAGGTGATACCGCCTCAGAATATGCCTGGATCGCTGATGGGACCTGGGTTCCTTGGCCAAAGCCACCGCTCCATTGTTATCGCAATACAAAGGTATTGGTTACTCAATAGATGGAACCACTCCAAGTTCAGTTATGAACTTCTTTATCCAGATAGCCTCTTTGGCAGCATCGTTGGCAGCGATTTATTCAGCCTCTATCGTCGAGTCTGCTACGGTTTCCTGCTTGGAATTCTTCCAGCAAACCGCCACTCCATTGAGGGTAAAGAGAAATCCCGAGTGCGACTTAGAGTCGTCCTTATCACTCTGGAAGCTCGAATCGATAAAGGACTCCACTTGGTGTTCTTCGTTACCATACACCAAGAGCATCTCTTTAGTCATTCTCAAGTACTTGAGAATGCTCTTCACAACTGTCCAGTGACTCTCTCCTGGATCTGCTTGATACTATAATGTTTTGAAAATCGTTTATATGAAATTTCGGAAAATCGGTAAAATAACGGGTGTTTTCCTTAAAAATCAAGATATAAGTATATTTTAATATAAAATTAAATATACATATTCTAGCTGTGTAATTGCTAGTATTTGGTGTTTATTGAGCCACTGGTAAAATTTCTAATTTTCTGAAAAATTTTCCGAAATTAATTATTTTAATATTATTTTAAGCCGTCACTAATACATTTAATTAGGGAAATTACAAATTGGAATGGGTTGATACAAATTTTGTGCATCATGACACACTATACTAACAAGTAAATATTATTTTTGAAATGAAATGAAACTGTCAAACGGTGTTAGAAAATATCGAAAAAAAGGCTTAAATAGCGATATTAGTGTAAATAGACTTGGGGTATAACATTTATCATTTTTCTCACTCACATAAACCCACACCCTTCCCCATGTCATGCTGGCCGAGCCACTTGGCTACCCATTCCCAATTTTTTTCCCCACTTGAAAAGGGTTTTGAAAGAAAAGAAAACAAAAGAAAAGAAAAGAATTAAGAGAGAAGAAGTTAAATGAGATACAGGCTTTGACTTTTGGATATTGACTTGACTTTTCCCCACCTCACTCTCTCCCCCCCTCCCCATTTGGCCAAGCTTGCTGCAGCAGCAGCCCCCCTCTCATTTCCCCCATTTTCCCCTCTAATTCCACCTCAAAAACCCTTCAAAAATGCATCAAAAATCCCACAAAACCAAAATCCAAGCCCTAACCATTTTTCCTTAGCATATCTAGTATGGTTCTTGGTGAATAGAAGCTAATTTGGAGGGCTATCTGTGCTTGTGGGATCTTCAAATTGTTTGGGTATAAATTCAAACCCTTTTGCTTAATTTGTTGTTAATTGCTTGAAGTTAGCTTATTAAGTGTTTAATTAGGTTTAGTTGTTAATTTGGAAATTCAAGATTTAGGGTTTTTAAATTAATTAGTGTTTTTATAAATTGTTTAGGTTTACATGGTGTAGTTAGCATGCTAAGACACAAAAGACTTAATCTTGTTGCTTATTTGTAGTTGCTACATTTAAAATTGTCCAATATGCATAATATTGCAAACTAGGTTTTTAGATTTAATTCAAAAGGCGAGATTAAAAATATGGTTAGAGTTTCATAACATTATTAACATTATAATGAGTGGTTTAATACCTTAGGTTATGCAAAACCAAGCTTAGTTGTTGAATTGTGAATTTTACTTTGAGAATTGTTAAAATTGGATAAATTGCAAACAAGAATTTTGGGGTTAATGAAATTTAATGAGATTAAATTGTGGAAATGGTTTGTATGGCTTATTTAAGTTATTTAATAAGTATTATGGCCATTAGAATTGTTAAAACATCAAGTGTTATACTAAAAAGGTAAATTTTGCTTGCTAGGTTTTCGGAAAAATAGCTTTTAAAGTGAGTTTGGGTTTTTTTGTAAATTTTAACCTATTTCATATTATAATTAGTGTTTGTGAATGTGCAAATGGGTGCGTTTGGGTTTTTCTCGATGGGTTGATATTTGTACATCGACATCGAGGGTTGGTTTGGCTATTCTTGTATGCGTAGGCGATAGGTTTTGATTTATACGTGATACGTGTGCCGATTTGGTTTTCGTATGCCGTTTCGATTTCGAATTGGGTTCTTATGCGATACGATACGTTGTGACATGTAGGTACCCCATGTAGACTTCGAGATGACAAGCAAGCGCGCGGCGACGTCGACACCGGTGAGCGAAAAGCAGGTGAGTAGATTTATATCTACGGGGAAGTCGGGTGGATGGCGTATAGCACCCCCACAATGTTATGAGGAATGAGGTGATGTGGTAACGATATACTTTTATATGTTATTATGAGATATGAACACCTAGTAAGAGAAGCCTTAGGTGCTTATGGGTTTAGGGTTAGCGAGAATTGAAAAATGGACTTTAGCAGATTTCTTAGCCACGAAACCCTAGAATAAGGATTTGCATACACGCACCCCCACACACTTGCATGCATTTTAATACTTGTGCGTAAATGGGATATGTATATATTTATATACACATAGGTATGGGACTATATATATATATATATATATATATATATATATATATATATATATATACACACACACACACACCTATACATGGATAATGAAGCTAGTGGATGATATTTGGGGATGAGTCGATGAGTTTGGGCTTGATGCCACGAGATCGGTGATATGATTTGGATCGTATTATGAGATGCGAAATGTGATGATAGCGGATCGGTAGGCTATGTGTTTCATACACACGCATTTATATATATGTTGATGATATTAGTAGTGTACTAGACTTAGATCAGTACCCCCTACCCACGATATGTGATGACGTGGATACCAGATGAATAATAAGATAAATGTGATATTGCCCAGTACCCAGTTTGGGATGCCGAACGATGGATTTACCGTACAAGCTATATATTGATGATAGATCCGCACTCTTGATTTGAGGATGTCATATCAGATGGTGTATCATATGGGATACTATTGAGGCGGGATCACCGACTATTATATAGACAGATATATATCGACTCAGATGTAGGTGGTTTCCGTACCCCTTTCGATTGGTTGTTAGTTAGACCTGTAGTTTACCTAGTAGATGTCAGACTGGACCCGAGTCATACCTATTTCCAAAACTGACGAATTGTGAGAATTTTAAAGACATACCAAGAGATACTACGGATATTTTAAAAGACGTATCTTTTCATAAAAACACCGTATCCTTATTTTCAAACACCACGATTCGTACTATTTCAAACGGCAAGACAGTATAACACATGTATAGTAAGGTAGATTCCTTGTTGTTACGTTATTATTGATGTTTCGCATATTATTATTGTATTACTATTCATTTTTCTTATTATGTAGTTATCGTCTCATTGCATGTTATTGTATACGTAGTAATTATGAAACCATGCTGTTAGGACACCAGCACCATTACCGATGACGTGTATGCTCCACGTACACTCGCTTGCCGGCTCACACATCTTCATCGGTAATTGCCATGTCACGTACACTTTAGAAAATACTATTTCAGTGACATTGCTTGCTAGCTGATAGTTTTAATATGTTATAGTTTCCATATGCTAGTTTAATTATTGCATTCATTGCATGATATCAGATGCATCCATATATTCATTGGTTATGCAGTATTATGGAGATTTATGCCGGTATTCACTATTTATTGGTATCATGATTTCGATGATTTCGGATTTACATGAGATTTCTGGATTTGGGGGAAAACCGCAAGAATTTAATAAAAGTTTAGTATCATCATTTTAAAATGCAAATTGCGGTTTTCTCGTGATGTATGAGTCGTCCATCATGAGTTTTCATGATTGATGTTGGATTTGGAAACCCGATTCGAAGAGTTGGATGAACCGTCTCGGGTACATGGGCCCGGTATGGTACCCCGGGGCAAGAAGCTCGAGTTGTATTCGATGAGCCTGGCAGGGGAGCACTGCCTACCGGTGTTATTATTTGGACTCGTCGGTTATCCGGAGGATACCGGTCGGAGTGATGAGATAGTTATAGGCTGATCCGTTCTGCCGGAGCCCGCGGGTCGATCCCGCAGATGATACGGATGCTTGTGATATTGATATTTGAGATTTGAGATATTGAGATTTGATACTGAGATACTAAGACTTATGTTTTGTGTCGATACTGGACACTGATTTCTCTATTGCATTCATTGATGATACGTGATTGACATACATATAGAAATCTCATTTATTAAAGAAAACAGTTGTCTCACTCATAATATATTCTGTTTCCATTCGTAATGCATTTATACATCATATATCTGATATGTTGCTATCTAGGGCACTGACACGAGCAGGTAGTATTACACTATACATAGCTGGACCAGAATTTTTATTTGAGGATATTACCTGATATGACCTAGGATAGCGTTATGCATGCGATTTCTACTCGTAGATGTTTTCTACTCACGAGTTGGCAACTCAACCCCGTTGTGCCACAGTTCCTTGCAGATTTTGCCGTACAGGTTTCGTTGCGGCTTTGCTGGCACACTGTTCCTTCCGGGTGATTGCTTTGGTAGGTGGGTTCTTTGCATCAGGACCACCATTGTTTATTTATTATTTCTGTTGTATGTAGAAACTCCATCAACCAGATTGTATATTTGAGAGAGATAGAAACCAGACCTGTTATTCTTTTGACATTAGAGTCGCGCGTTGTATTATTATGGTTTTCATGCTGATTTTCGGTTTTCTTTTGAGTTTTGATTCTCTCCATTCGGCGTTGTATATTATATTGCTTGTGTGGTTGTGATCGTGGATTGACGAAGAGCTAGCTCCCGGTTGGGGATGCCTTTTTATTCATTTCGTATACTATTCATGTTGTATCCCGTTTGGGGCCAGTATTTATAAAGGAGACTCTGCCGAAATTTTCAGAAAATACTTGAGATTTTTAAAAAATACATACTTCGGCCTATGTTGATTAAACTACTTGTTTTCAATTGGTTTTTCCTTCACTCTACAGCTTCTTTGGTTTTGATTTCTGGGTTTTGGATCCTCAAGGCGTTTCGTAATTTAAGTGCCGGTCATGTTCCGTACTTTTCGGGTCGTGACAAAGTTGGTATCAGCGCGTTAGGTTTTACCTTCGGAGTGTAGGACGACCCTTGGTTGATGGAGTAGGTAGCTTTAGTAGAGTGACGTACCGTACGTATGTTCCGCGGCATATTTATGATAAGCTACTCCGCTTAAGAAGCCTTAGGATGTACATTTCTTTGCACAGTATTATATTCATTCCTATGATCTAGCTTCATCAGTACCAGTTATGGTTTTGTTACCACGGTTACACGGGCAGAGAGCTATGGGTAGAGTTGCGTCAGCATGAGTTCGTCACGGACGAGGACTGACCAGGACGTGATTACAGGGACATACGATTGCATAGAGGCATCGTTTTATTGTGTTTTCGTGCCACGAGCGTTTGATGGATCGCTTTTACGAGATTTCTCGGACGTGCAGATCAGCACCAGAGGATTGAGCCACTGATAGAGGCTAACCAGATTGTGATGACCATCAGAGCACAAATTATTTGATGATTGAGGCACTGTTCAGCGTGCGGACGAATGAGCCAGTGATTTCGGTGAATGAAAAGATATCGCCCCAGATGTTTGAAGCTAACGCCGCACGAGTTATACTTTGAGATATGATAGAAGATCGCTAGTCACCAGAGATGAAAGACTAGGACATATGATTCATTGCCTATCCGATGCGGGGTCATTAGATTGATTGGTTCCAGTTAGAAACGACTTCACGCGGATACGTTGAGAGTCGATAGAGACGATCGAATGTCAGGGACCCATTTTCCAAGTTTAAAGTATTCGGAAAACAATGCAAGCAATTCTACGGACCCTCTAAAAGAATGAAACCCTAACTCGTTTTAATGACCATAGAACGCCGGTGAACCTTAGGGTTTGCGGCAGTTTAGCGGTGCTATTAGTGAGGCTTGGGTCTGCCCTTCTACGGTTGGTCCATAGGTGTTGTGGCATATATTCGATACTATTAAATTGTACCCAAGATGTTGAGATCTTAGGGGATTATGAGGTTTTGACAAATCGATCGGATGATTCGACTTCATTCGAATATCAGGTGATGAGATGCATTGATTGGGAGACTCCAGATACAAGTATAGCTGTTGGAGCGCAGTCGATGCAGCCACGAAGAGACGAGTCCGAAGCAGTCGACATTAGAGAAAAGTGGAGTATGAGGTTAGTACGAGATCTTGATGAGATGACGTTCCACTCCGCCGACGTCAGAGATGTGATACGCATGCAGAGGTGTTGTATATGGATATATCTTCCAGAAGGAGTCGTGATGAGTATGCAGCCGTTCCGGAACAAGAAATAAATATAGTAAAAGGATGATAACTTCCGGGCAGTGCGGCAAAAACGAGACTTGGGAGAAACTTCGACAGAACCTTTCTGGAAATACTAAACGAGAAGACCTGGACCCAGGAGCGGTCATATGGCGCACACCCAGTAGGTCAGAGTTCGGCATCGTTGACGAGACTTGTTATGAGTAACCATGATAGTTGGCCAGAGATCTTTAGAGGATGTGTCAGAGCGGACTGCTTCCGTTATCGTTTCTATATTGGACCGTTGAGCCGAGAAGTTATGTACTTAGCAATCTGCAGTGAGAGATGAGAGCCTAAAGGCACTAGGCGACAGGCCATGATCAGAAGCCAAGTAGATATTTTGCTCTTCCAGCATTGGATGCACCGACACCCTCTCGACTTTGAAGGACGAACATATCGACGACAATATTTATGATTCGTGATTTTGTGATTTACTATCACGTATCCGTCACTTTGGATTTCAGTATTTTGGGTGATTTATTTCATGATGGAGTTTTGATGACCGAGTTTCATGATATGTGATTTCATGCATAGGGCATGTATATAATTTGACTTATACTTTCGGTATAGTTTTCATGCACTTCCAGTATTCGATTTGCTTTTGTGCACGCCGATGCATAGGATGGTAAGATTTCATACCACGTTATACCTGATTTGGATTTTGATTTTGTAAGTCCATGTCGCGCACCCCGCGGGATCGTGGGGAGGCGGAATAGGTGAAAAACAATTTTCAAAAGATCGCGGCACAGACTTGGACTCCAGGATCGGTGCTAAACCCTAACTAGCAAACTAAAAGTGAGGTTTAACTTAAAGTACAGAAGTTTATACCTCATGATTCCGGTTCTTCTGGTCTTCATTCCTCTCTGTCCTTCTTCTAGTTGTTGACTCCGTGGATCGTTTGGATCGCCGCTCCCTCATCGGACTCCTCAAATCCATGATGATCCACCCGAGGAGATGTGCATCGAACTCCTACCTCAACGGAGGCAACTAGGGCATCAAGGTTGCTAGTCATGATGTCGTAGGAGATGTAGAGATGTGTAGATGGATTGTAATATCTATGCTTGCCCTAGATCATTCAACACATGAGTTCACTTGAGCTTTGAAGAAGAAGGTGACCTTAGAGAAAAAGCTAGTGAGGAAAGAGAGTGAAGAATGGAGTTAGTTCTCTACATTTTCTTAACTGAACCATATTGATAATTCCCTTGATAAATCAATATGAATTATCACATATATGGTTCAAGTAACAAAAAAATGACTCATAGGCCAAAAACTCACCATGTGTCATAAGAAGCTATGTCCATTTTCATGCAATTTCCACCTTATTCTCCTATGTCATAATGCATTTTACATTTAAACCAAAATGAATAATAAAAATATGACATGTCAACTTCTAGAAGCATTTTTGACCATTTACAAAAATGCACCTCGTCCGTACATATGTACCCGTATCCGTATTCCGAAAAATGCGGATACAAAAAGACGAAAACAATCCATCAGTACAATACTAAGATCCGGTTTAAACCAAAGCCCGCTAGTATTGTCCGTCCGAATCATCATGTGTTGAATATGTATGCCCTAGAGGCCATTATTGTATAGTACTAGTTTGTATAATACATTTTGGAAGCTTGGGATATATATATACGGGTTTACGACAGTCTTACTCGATATAGTAGTATGTTACTTGGTTTGTTTCTATCTTAATATGTGAATATGTTTCTTTTAACATATCGCTAAAAACATATTGATGGAGCCCTTAGGATCTTTGCTTGACCACCGGCGTTGTGATGGCGATCACACAAGTGGGGGTTGGGTAGTCTATAAGCACATCCTTATTTTGGTCCCTAGTCGTAGGATTATCGAGACAGGGCATCGATACTCCGGAGTAGACTGGTGCATACGCTTCTCGTCCCAGCAGGGGAGATGGTCTGTCCTACAGCCATCAGTACGTCGTACTGGAGATAGTATGCAGGTGCTCGATAGGTTACGAGTACACTGGACAGGACTCGTCGGGAACTGTTGGTTAGTATTATACCTATCGTTAGTTAACAATTCCCAGGTGACATGAGTATAGCTTAGTCCATTGACTTAACACTGTCACTTTGCCTCAAGTGTGTTCCCACTGTTCTTAGATTACTACCCTACCACGGCTCTATTGAGTCGTGCAAACAGGTAGTAGTTGGGTGCAGTCCCGAAGCACTTAGAGGAAGTGACGGTTAGACAGGATTCGTCTCTCCCAGTATTGGGAGTTGATATCACGCTGTGTCTAGGAGAGCCATTACACATAATCGTCCTTGGCCAGGGCAAGCGAGATTTGCTGGTAGTGTTACCAGTAGTTTCTCAGAGTGTTCTGGGCTACACTCCGACACGACTTGTACCGCTATTAGGGGACTGACATTTACCGCCCCCTAGGCCCGCCATGCGATACTCTCATACGAACAGACCGGACTGTACGGAGATTGTCACATTCAGGCTCAGTAGGAGTTCGGATGGGTTCACCTCATCGGTCTTCTGATCGGCATCTACCTGGAGACCGTTACGTACTGCTAATACCGCTTGCAGCCTGTGGTTAAATCCACTGCCAGTGTAGTGTCGAGCCTTTAGAGTCCCACACAGAGGGTTATTCGCCTTTGGGAAAAACAGAGTAGTGGTCGCATGGTTTTGCGACGGGGTTCGTTCACATCCGCGCACTTGTGCACGTTTGGTGTCCGGGCAGTTATTACTAGCGGGCTTTGGTTTAAGCCTTTGTTTTAGGATTGGTTTTGTCTCATTGTATTCGTGTTTCTCGGAACACGGATGCGGGTGTGTATGCACAGTTGACAGAGGCAGAGGATTCTCATTAGGGTTATTGACCGTTGACTTTTTCCAAACCCTAATGAGAGTGAGAGATATGATTAATGATATTAATTAAGGATAATTGTGTCATGGTTAGGTTGACCATTTGACTTTTGTTGACCTTTTGACTTTGGTTGACTATTGTTGACATTTTGACCATCATCATTTCACATGAAAGATGCTTCTTGATTCTTGCACATTTCATTTAATGTGAAATGATAATGGTCATTTCAAAACTAACCATCACATTTTCACTTAATTATTATTATTATTATTATTTCTCTCATATGAGCATGGTTGTAGATTTCTACTCTCATTCTCTCTTGCCCTTTCTCTCTCATGTTCTTGAGCTCTCCCTCTTCCTCTTAAAGCTTTAATCTTTCATATGTTGAAAATCAAAAGCTCTTGAGACAAAGCCACCAAAACTTCTCTCTACTCTTTCTATGGTTCTTTGTCTAGCAAACCAAGCAATCTAGTTACCTCTTGGATGAGGTAGCAGCTCAAGGTAGAGGCCCTCGGGTGGATCTATCTTCGGCAAAGGGAAGACGACGAGGAAGAGCCGTCTACGCCACTACAAGGAGCAAGCAAGAAGGAGAACCACAACAAGAAGGGAAGGAGTTCAAGATCTAGGTATAACCATTCTATATAGTAGCAAGAACTTGTAGTTAGTGTGTTAGTTTTGTAAGTGCACGGCGGCGCCCCGGCCGTCAATCCGACGCCGGAATGCGGAAACGAAAAACTTTTCTAACTAGAAAACCGGCACCACCGCGCACAAAAATCCCGGATCGGGCCATTAATCTAGTCCTCGCTAACTAAAGAACGGGTAGAGAGATATACCGAGCGATCCGTGTCCTTCGGTCTTCTCGTCGTCGTCCCGATCTCCCGCGGAATCTCCGGTCTTCACCTCCTCGCCGGAAAGGCACCACGTCGCCGGCTTCTTTTACGGGCTCCCACCTCTGGACCGAGGCAACTCGGGCACGAAGTTGGCGAGCCGACGTGCCCAAGGTTGCTGTAGGTTGACAGTAGAACTCATGTCTCATTCGGGGTTTGTAGGATGTTGCCATTTGGTAGAGGAAATGATATATGCTAATGGAGATGGAACTTGTGGGATTTTTAGCAAAGCCAAAAGAACAAAACCCCCACACCCACAAGTTGGACAGCCCCTCTTGGCTTGGCCGGCCATGGCTCCTTAAGAGAATGAGAGAGAGAGGAGTATCAATAATGCAAGAGGGAGTGTGGAAGCTATCATCCACTCAAGAGAGAGAAAAGAGATGATGAGAAGAAATCATCACCAATAAAACACAACACTCTTCCAACCTCATCATAACCTATCACCAACAACCATGATGAACCAAAAGTCAAGTCATGATGAAAAGAATAAGAAGTCAAATGGTGGAGGAATTATCATGATACAACAATATGCAAATAACACCCTCCACTAACCAAATTTGCATGCTTGCAAATAACCCCTCCTCCACCAAACTTCAGCCAATGAAAGATACAAGAAAATTGGCCGAAACGGAAAACAAACTGGCAACTCCAAAAAAACTGATCCCGTAATAAATTACAGGAAAACCCCGCTACTGTATATACATACCCGCATTTGTATTCCGACCGAAATACAAATGCAACGAGACAAAGTCTACAGTGTACAATACTAGGATCCGGCTTAAACCAAAGCCCGCTAGTATTAACCGTCCGATCCTGATCCGTGCAATACCGCACGTATCTGATCGAACCCTATCATATCTCCATACGGCCTCTACAGCGTTTCGCCCGAAAACTTGAGCAACTGAATGTGGGGGACTCTAAAGACTCGTCAATACTATGGCTGTGGATTTAACCACTAACACGTCAGAGGTATTAGCCATACGTGACGGGCTACCAGCTATTGGCCAAAAGGGACGTCGATGAGCGAACTCATCTTGACACCCTACTGAGCCTGTCAGTGACAATATCCGTACAGTCCGGTCTGTTCGTCTATGAGCATCGCATGGCGGGCCTAGGGGGTTGGTAAAAGTCAGACCCCCAAAAGCGGTACAAGTCGTGTCGGAGTGTAGCCTAAAACACCCTGAGATACTACTGGAATACCTACCAGTAAATCTCCTGCCTCGGCCGAGGGCTTCGTGTAATGGCTCTCCTAGACACAGCGCGACCTCACCCCCAATACCGGGATAGACGAACCCCTGAAGATCCGCTCACTGCCTCCATGTGGCTCGGGACTGTACCCAACTAAAACCTATTTGCACGTCTCCTTTGAGCGTGGTAGGGTAGTAATCAAAGTACAGTGGGAACTCACACAAGACAAATGACGATCCTCAGGTCGATGAACTAACCTGTACACATGTCACCAGGGAACTGCTATCTGACGCCTGGTATAATCCCAACTAGCAGGTTCCCGGCGAGCCCTGTCCGGTGTACTCATAACCCAATGAGCACCTGTATACATCTTAGGTGAACCAACTAACACCAGTGGCTTGTGAGACCGGCCACCGCCCGTCGTCGAGGTCTCGACTGTATACACTAGTCTACTCTGGAGAATCGATGCCCTGTCTCGAAACTCCCACGACTAGGGACCTTTTAAGGATGTGCTTATAGACTACCAGTTCCCACGTATATGATCGCCCTCATACTGCTGGTAGTCAAGCAAGAATCCAGGGGGCTCTATCAACATGTAATAGCGATCTGTCAGGTCACCTAAAGCATTACACGATGATAAAGATAAACCAGATAGCATACTATCATCTCGAGTAAGACTGTCCTACCGGCATAGGTCCTCCCTCAATCATTGCAATCACGTGCCTGTGATCCAATAATTGACTCTGAGGGCACTATATCCAACAAGTTTTTGTTTAGCAAAGATCCTTTATGGATGGTCCATGTCACCTTATGAGAAAATTTTAATTTTTACCTATTCCGTCTCCCCGAAAGAACCGGGTGGGTAACGTGGACCTAACAGTGGTAGCATAGCCCAGCTAAACAACAACTTACTGTTAGCAAAGTGTTTAGAACTTTGATCCGGAAAAAATCGCAAAATTCATCTAAAATCATGCACTTTATGCCGATTTTTAAACCAGCCTTAAAAATATTTCCACATACCTTAAAAATCGGTGCAGGGTTTTTTGGGAACAGGCAAGAAAAACGAGCCCACGACTCGGTCAACGCGCCGCGGAAGCGCTGCGAAACCACACGTTTCGCCACGGATCCGCGGCCGAGTCGACTCGGCCGCCACTCGGATTTCTTGCAGATTGTTCAGTTTGGTGTTCTGTGATTTTTTTGATATTTTGTTTCTGCCCAGATTATCCAGAGAACAATGTTGTGTTTGGGGTAGTTACAAATTGGTATTTTGATCGAAGTTCTACAAACTTTTGCTAAATGGTTATATCTGTAATGTGATATATGCACTGAACGTCGACTAATCGCTATACGTCGATTAGTGGGGGTTGTGCCTATCTGTGATCTGTAATGTTATTGGATTGTGTATATGAACTTGTTGGATTGTCGCGGATGAATAGCCGGGGGTTGTGAGATGAGAGTTTTCTTTATCTTTCATTTGATGTAATATGTAAATTGATATAATATTATTTTTATGATCGCACATCCGGAATGAGGTTGTAGCCGCCATTGTATATTATTTCTTTTACTGTTTTTGCTCCTAGGATAGACCCAAGGTGGGGTGCACAAACTACCGGGTACTTTGAAGTGCCGAGTGGCCTACTCACGTTGTTGAGGGAGGTTGCTTCACTTCGGGTACTTGGCGGGTAGTTTGCCGCATCCATAGGGGTCTAGGATGGGGTTTGGCTATTCATCGCGACCGTGTAATCCGTCTTTCGTTGCAGGCTCGAACGAAACGCGGATTCCTAGCATATCCAATGTGTTCATCTGTGATCTGGACTGGCTATCATTGCATCTGACGAATGTATATATATATATGATATCTAGTAGGTGTTGCTTATGTTTTGCATCCGCACTAGTCCATCACCCACTTTGTCGTTAGTTATGTAACCTAATGGGTGATGACGGGGCCCCATGGCGAATGCGGATGGCATAAGCGTACGTCATATTTTCGTTGTTTTCTGTAATGGTAGGATTAACTGATGGGACGCATTATATTAATGCAAAGAAAAACAAACCTAAATGACGTTGTTGGAACAATTTTCAAAAAGCTATTATTGCAAGGTCGTTCTCTTTTGTTTTGCACAGAGGTATTCGGTTATGAATGCCCAGCACCTCATTCGATGAGGCAAGGGCCGAGATCCCTTCATCGGGATTGACCCCTTGGACGAAAGTTTGTGTCAGGGTAATAACTTCACTATAGTCGATTATTCTTGCTTTGCATCGAGGTATTCAGTTTGGAATATCCTGCACCTCATTCGACGAGGAAAGAGCCGAGATCCCTTCACAGGGAGTGACCTCTTTAGCAAAAGTTTTCGTCACTATATTTTTAAAAAAGGCAATCATGTTCCTTCAACTATATCAAGTTCATTACGTTAACGGGTTTTCGCCAAAACCCAGCTGGAGCCCTCCGTCATTTCAGATTGGTATTGCTTAGTATTCGTGCTACGTATTTCGTGCTCAGCCGAGGCGTAGTGAACGGTAGCTATGTAATATTTTTTCTGTAGCATATAATGTGATTGGTTGGGACAGTCGTGCGGTCATTTTGGCTAAGTTAAGGACTTGTACGGGTGGGTCTAACGCAATCAAGATAATGACGGGTTGAACTTGACTAGGATCCTTTGATATGTTGGCTCAGTCAAGGTCACTTGGGTCCTAGGGGTAAAAACCACATCGGGAGTTTCTAAAGAAACTGAAACTTGTAGATTTAGCATACCTTCTGGTGTGTAGTGACTAGAGTGGATTCCATCTAGGTCATTACACGATGATAGTTGGATCCTGATCCCACTGATGAGTTGGATTACTCTCGGGAGATTATCTCACTTAACAATCAATGCTATAAACCAAGTAGGTGTCTAGAACGGTGTTAGCGGGGCTATGCCTCCACGGAAAAGAGATTATTTAATTAAGGAACTTCGCGAAAGCGTTGGAAAACCTCCCTCGAAGTACCAACACTAGCCTGGCTAAAAGGTTAAGCAAGTATTGTAACGTGCAATTAATCCTGACTAGCTCTCCTTTTAAAGGTTTGAAGAAGAATTTGAGGAAACAGTGGGAGCCATCCTGATTAGATAAATTAATAAACCAATCTAATCTTGCAAGAGCGCACGCTGAGTGTTTCTTTTCACTCTCTCCAGGTAGCAACCATTTCACGCCCTAATCATGATAATAAAATGTATCGCTTGACCGATCCGAATTCTTATTCGGGGCTGGGGAACGTCGATTCGGCTCTAACTTATGACAACAGTCATAAGTATGAGCAAGGGAAAGAGGATTGTATGGATTCCAAAGATACCCATTTGAAGAAGAAGCATAGTTTTGCATCTACTTCAGGTGTTCTTGTAATTGAGAATTGCTTTACGGTCAGCCCTACCTCCTGGGTACTTGATACCGGATCAGGATCTCATATCTGTAATTTATTGCAGGGACTGAGAAAAAGTAGGAAAGTGGCACCTGGTGATATGTCGCTCAGGGCAGCGAACGGAGCACAAGTTAATGCTACAGCCGTCGGTGAATATCACCTAATGTTGCCAAATGGCAATACTATGATTTTGAACGATTGCTACTATATACCTTCCATGGTTTGCAACATCATATCAGTTTCTTTACTCAATAAAGATGGATATAACCTTGTTCTTGATAGAAATATCATGACCATTTACCTTCACAAGGTACTGGTTGCAGAAGGTACACTGTGCAATGGTATCTACGTTCTAAATCAGAATACAGTTCTCAATATACAAAACACACGCAAGAGGAAGAGTTCAGATACGAACGAATCCTACTTATGGCATTGTAGACTTGGTCATATCGGAGAGAAAAGACTATGTAAGTTGCATAAAGATGGACTCTTGGATACGTTCGAGTTTTCATCTTATGAAACTTGTCAGTCTTGTCTCAAAGGAAAGATGACCAAATCTCCGTTCACCGGACATGGAGAAAGAGCAACAGAGCTCTTGAGACTCATACACAGTGATGTATGTGGTCCGATGTCTATACATGCAAGGGGTGGGTTCTCGTACTTCATCACATTCACTGACGATCTCTCTAGGTTCGGATATGTGTATCTGATGAAACACAAATCCGAAGCTTTTGAGAAATTCAAGGAATTCAGAAAAGAAGTAGAGAACTAGACTGGCCAAAAGTATCAAGATCCTCCGATCGAATAGGGGAGGGGAGTACTTAAGCACGGAATTCTTAGATTACTTAAAAGAGAATGGAATTCTCTCTCAGCTTACTCCTCCTTATACACCACAGCATAACGGTGTATCGGAATGGAGGAATCGTACCCTATTGGATATGGTTCGCTCCATGATGATTAGTGCCGAGTTGCCTCTTTCGTTTTGGGGACATGCGCTTTTGACAGCAGCATCTCTCTTGAATGATGTTCCGTCTAAATCAGTGCCTAAGACACCATTTGAGATATGGAATGGTAAAAGGCCGTATCTTAAACGTATTAAGATATGGGGTTGTCCGGCCTATGTAAAAGTACAAAATCCGGACAAACTTCAGGCACGTTCAGTTCTATGTAAATTTGTGGGATATCCTAAAAACTCTACTGGATATCTGTTCTACCACAACAAGGAACAAAAGGTGTTTGTATCTCGCCACGCCACCTTTTTAGAGTGGCAATTTCTTGCAAAAGAAACTAGTGGGAGTTCGGTAGAACTGGAAGAAATTCAGCGACCACAAAATGAAACTGAAGATTTGACAGAACCTCAGGATTCAATAACCCCGAACGAACCTCAGCCACTCCGCAGATCTGGTAGGATTTCTCATCCACCCGAGAGATACTACGGTTTTCTTATAGACGGGGATCGAGAGGATTGCATCTTGGAAAAAGATGACCCTACCAGTTTCAGGCAGGCCGTTATCAGTAGGGACTCTGATAAGTGGCTAGATGCTATGCAATCCGAAATGGAGTCCATGTACACTAATAAAGTGTGGACCTTAGATATTGCTCCACCTGGGATAAAACCCGTTGGATGCAAATGGATCTACAAAAGAAAACTTGGTGTAGATGGGCAGGTGGAAACCTATAAGGCTAGACTTGTTGCAAAAGGTTTTCGTCAAAGACCTGGTGTGGACTATGACGAAACTTTTTATCCAGTGGCTATGCTCAAATCCATTCGGATCCTACTTGCCATTGCTGCCTTCCATGACTATGAAATCTGGCAGATGGACGTAAAAACGGCTTTTCTAAACGGCTGTTTGGAAGAGTGCATTTACATGGATCAGCCAGAAGGTTTCGTAGACAGTGGGAGCAGCGGGAAGGTGTGCAAGTTGCTTAAATCCATTTATGAATTAAAGCAGGCATCCCAGAGCTGGAACATCTGTTTTGATGAGGAAATCAAGGAATTTGATTTCATCAAGAACGAAGATGAACCTTGTGTCTATAAGAAGATTGTAGGACGAACTGTCGTGTTTCTAGTCTTGTACGTGGACGACAATCTTTTGATAGGAAATGACATTCCTATGCTACAATCGGTCAAGCTATTCTTGTCACAACGGTTCTCCATGAAGGACCTGGGTGATGCCTCGTACATTCTGGGGATCAAGATCTATAGAGATAGATCCAAGAGATTATTGGGACTTTCGCAGTCCAGGTACATAGAGACCGTACTGAAAAGATTTAGAATGGAAGATTCCAAGCGCAGTAATATACCCGCATTACACGGAATCACCCTCTCTAAGAAGATGTCTCCTAAGACTGACGAGGAGAGGGTTCGCATGAGCACTAAACCCTACGCTTCGGCGGTAGGATCTATAATGTATGTGATGCTATGTACAAGGCCAGATGTAGCTTACGCGCTAAGCGTGGTGAGCCGGTATCAGTCAGACCCAGGTGAGAACCACTGGACGGCAGTGAAGAACATTCTCAAGTACCTGAGAAGGACTAAGGAGATGTTCCTGGTTTACGGTAATGGAGACCTCGGGGTCGAGTCCTTTACCGATTCAAGCTTCCAGAGTGACAAGGATGATAGCAAATCTATCTCGGGTTTTGTGTTTACCCTCAACGGAGGGGCGGTGTGTTGGTGGAGTTCCAAACAGGATACCGTCGCAGACTTGACGATGGAGATTGAATACATTGCTGCAAGCGATGCCGCAAAAGAGGCGGTCTGGATGAAGAAGTTCATTAGTGAGCTTCAGGTGGTTCCGTCCATTGTTGACTCAATACCTTTGTATTGCGATAACAATGGGCCTATAGCTTTAGCGAAGGAACCAAGGTCCCATCAGAAGTCCAGATACATCTTGAGGCGGTATCACTTGATCAGGGAGATCATTGATCGCCAGGAGATCGAGGTACGGAGAGTGGACACAAAAGACAACACGGTGGATCCATTCACAAAGGCCCTCCCTCAAACACAGTTCGAGCGACTTTTTGAGCTATTGGGTATGCGGTACGCCAGCAGCTTGCCTTAGTGCAGACGTTGGGTATGCGGTACACCAATTACTGGCCTTTAGTGCAAGTGGGAGATTGTTGGATATGTATGCCCTAGAGGCCATTATTGTATAGTACTAGTTTGTATCATACATTTTGGAAGCTTGGGATATATATATACGGGTTTACGACTGTCTTACTCGATATAGTAGTATGCTACTTGGTTTGTTTCTATCTTAATATGTGTATATGTTTCTTTTAAAATATCGCTAAAAACATATTGATGGAGCCCTTAGGATCTTTGCTTGACTACCGGCGTTGTGATGGCGATCACACAAGTGGGGGCTGGGTAGTCTACAAGCACATCCTTATTTTGGTCCCTAGTCGTAGGATTATCGAGACTGGACATCGATACTCCAGCGTAGACTGGTGCATACGCTTCTCGTCCCAGCAAGGGAGATGGTCTATCCCACAGCCATCAGTACGACGTACTGGGGATAGTATGCAGGTGCCCGTTAGGTTACGAGTAAACTGGATAGGACTCGTCGGGAACTGTTGGTTGGTATTATACCTATCGTCAGTTAACAGTTCCCAGGTGACATGAGTACAGCTTAGTCCGTTGACTTGATACTGTCACTTCGCCTCAAGTGTGTTCCCACTGTTCTTAGATTACTACCCTACCACGGCTCTATTAAGTCGTGCAAAAAGGTAGTAGTTGGGTGTAGTCCCGAAGCACTTGGAGGCAGTGACGGTTAGACAGGATTCGTCTCTCCCGGTATTGGGAGTTGATATCGCGCTGTGTCTAGGAGAGCCATTACACATAGTCGTCCCTAGCCAGGGCAAGCGAGATTTGCTGGTAGTGTTACCAGTAGTTTCTCAGGGTGTTCTGGGCTACACTTTGACACGACTTGTACCGCTATTAGGGGACTGACGTTTACCGCCCCCTAGGCCCGCCATGCGATACTCTCAGACGAACAGACCGGGCTGTACAGACATTGTCACATTCAGGCTCAGTAGGAGTTTGGATGGGTTCACCTCATCATTCTTCTGATAGGCATCTACCTGGGGATCGTTACGTACAGCTAGTACCGCTTGCGGCCTGTGGTTAAACCCACTGCCAGCATAGTGTCGAGCCTTTAGAGTCCCACACAGAGGGTTATTCGCCTTTGGGCAAAACAGAGTAGAGGTCGCATGGTTTTGCGATGGGGTTCGTTCACATCTGCGCACTTGTGCACGTTTGGTGTCCGGGCAGTTATTACAAGCGGGCTTTGGTTTAAGCCTTTGTTTTGGGATTGGTTTTGTCTTATTGTATTCGTGTTTCTCGGAATACGGATGCGGGTGTGTATGCACAGTTGACAGAGTAGCTAGAACTAGGTATAACCGGGGTGGAGGAGCCGTCTACGCCACTACAAGGAGCAAGCAAGAAGGAGAACCACAACAAGAAGGGAAGGAGTTCAAAATCTAGGTATAACCATTCTACATAGTAGCTAGAACTTTTAGTTAGTGTGTTAGTTTTTGTTTAGCAAAGATCCTTCATGGATGGTCCATGTCACCTTATGAGAAAATTTTAATTTTTACCTATTCCGCCTCCTCGAAAGAACCGGGGTGGGTAACGTGGACCTAACATCATGTGCGCACGAGTACACGCACGTGATCAAACCCTGTCGTAAAACCATTCGACTTCTACATGTTTTGTCCAATGTAGAGAAACTCTCTGTGTGGGACTCTAAAGACTCAACATTACGCTAGCAGTGGGTTTAACCAGAGGTCGCAAGCGGCACTAGCTGTACGTAATGACCCCCAGGTATATGTCGATGAGAAGACCGATGAGAATAACTCATCCAAACTCCAACTGAGCCTATTTGTGACAATCTCCGTACAGTCCGGTCTGTTCGTCTATGAGTATCGCATGTCGGGCCTAGGGGGACGGTAAACGTCAGACCCCAAATAGCGGTACAAGTCGTGCTGGAGTATAGCCCAGAACACCCTGAGAAACTACTAGAAACACTACCTGTAAATCTCGCTTGCCCTGGCCAGGGACTTTGTGTAATGGCTCTCCAACACAACGCGACATCAACCCCCAATACCGGGAGAGACGAATCCTATCTAACCGCCACTGCCTCCAAGTGCTTCGGGACTGCACCCAATTACTGCCTGTTTGCACGACTCCTTTGAGCCGTGGTAGGGTAGTAATCAAAGTACAGTGGGAACACACTCGAGGCGAAGTGGCAGTGTCAAGTCGACGGACTAAGCTGTACTCATGTCACCTGGGAACTGCTACCTGACGATAGGTATATTACCAACCAGCAGTTCCCAACGAGTCCTGTCCGATGTACTCATAACCTAATGAGCACCTGCATACTATCTCCAGTACGACGTACTAATGGCTGTGGGACAGACCATCTCCCCTACTGGGATGAGAAGCGTACACAGTAGTCTACTCTGGAGTATCGATGCCCTGTCTCGATAATCCTACGACTAGGGTCCTGTATAAAGATGTGCTTACAGACTACCCATCCCCCACTAGTGTGACTACCATCACAACGCTGGTAATCAAGCAATGATCCTGAGGGCTCTACTAATATGTATAAGCGATATGTTAAAAGAAACACATGCACATATTGAAGTAGAAACAAACCAGGTAGCATACTACCATTTTGAGCAAGATTGTCAGTACAACTGTGAATATCCCAAGCTTCCATTAAGTAATATACAAACCAATATGATACAATAATGGCCTCTAGGGCATATACACTAACAATCTCCCACTTGCACTAAGGCCATATACCGGTATATTGTAGACCGAAGGTCTCGAATAGCCTCTCGAACACTGTCTAAGAGATTGTCTTGGTGAGTGGTTCTGCAGTGTTGTTCTTGGTATCTACTCTCCTTACCTCAATCTCCTGGAGAAAAGCTATCTCCTTGATCAGGTGTTACCGACTTAAGATGTGTCTGGATCACTGCTGGGACTTGGGTCCTTTCCCTAAAGCTATAGCGCCGATTGTTGTCGCAATACAAAAGTATAGGAGCAACAATGGAAAGAACCACCTGAAGTTCAATTAAGACCTTCCTTATCCAAACTGTTTTTTTTGCGATGTCACAAGCAGCGATCTACTCCGTTTCCATTGTTAAGTCAGCAACGGTGTTCTGCTTGGAGCTCTTCCAACAGACTGTCCCTCTACTAAGGATAAGGCTATAACTCGATATGGATTTGGAGTCATTCTTATCACTCTGGAAGCTAGAGACAGCAAAGGCCTCGATCTGGAGGTCCAAACTGCTGTACACCATGAACATCTCCTTAGTCCTTTTCAGGCACATGAGAATGTTCAATACTGCTTCCCAGTACTTCTCCCCTGGGTTTGACAGATACTGGCTTACCATGCTTTCGCTGTGTAAGCAACATCTGGTCTGGTATACCACATCGCATATGTTATAGAGCCTACCGCAGTAGCGTAGGGTATAATCAATATGCGAGCCCTTTCTAAATCAGTCTTGGTAGACATTTCTTTGGAGAAGGTGATTCTGTGACAAGCAGGTAGACTACCGTATGATAGATCCCACTACCATATTTTCAGTATGGTGTTGGTGTACCTTGAATTTGAAAAAAATCCAACTATCCACTCTGATCTATTATGTTAAATCTGGATCCCCAAAATGTAGTTGGTATCACCCAGGTTTCTCATGGAGAACCTCTGTGACAAGAATCTTTTGACTGATGGTAATATATATATAAACCTGGTTCATCTGGATTATTGATAAAGTCGAATTCTTTGACTTTCTCACTAAAAACAAAAGTTCCAACTCTGCGATGCCTGCTTTAGTCCATAGACTTAAGCATCTTGCATACATACCTGCTGCTCCCACTCTGATTGAAAACCCTCTGGCTGAACCCTATAGATGCACTCTTCCAAATACTAAAAAAGCCATCTATACGTTCATCTGCCAGAACTTACAATCATGGAAGACAACAATGTCAAGAAGGATCCGAATGGATTTGAGCATAGCCACTGAAAAAAAGGTTTCATCATAGTCCAAACCAGGTCTTTGATGGAAAGAACCCCTTACAACAAGTCTAGCCTTATAGGTTTTAACCTGTCCATTTACACCAATCTTCTTTCTGAAGATCCATTTGCAGCCTATGGGTTTTACCCTTTTTGGAGCAAAGTTCAAAGTCTATACTTTGTTGGTGTATATGGACTCCATTTTGGTTTATTTTGCATATAGCCATTTTACCGAGTCGCTTCTCTAAATGGCATACTGGAAGCTAGTTGGCACATCATTGTCAATGATGCAATCCTCTCTATCCTTGTCTATGAGAAAACCTCCGTTTCTCTCGGGCGGATGAGACTACCTACTACTTCCTCGGAGTGACGTAAGTATGTCTGGTTCTTTTGAATCTTCTGGTTCCACCACACTTTCAGTAATGGTTTGTGGTTCTAGAATTTCTTCCGGTTCTATTGCGCTCCCACTATTTCCTTTAAAAAGATTAATTTTCTAAAAAGTAGGCATTTTGAGAAACAACAATCTTTTGTTCCTCCGCGAAAATAGAAAAAATACCCCCTGGAGTCCTTTGGGTATCCTACAAACTTAAACAGTACTGAGTGTGCCTCGAAATTGTCTATATTCTGCTTTTTATAAAAGCTGGACATCCCTAAATCTTCAGGTACTGAAGATAGGGTTTCTTCCCAATCCATATCTGATATGGTGTGGTAGGCACAATCTTAGTATGTGTTAGTTATGTATATGCCCTAGAGGCCATTGTTGTACATATGATGTATATTATAATGGATGCTTGGATATATATAGAGATGACTTTCTTGCTCGTCATGATAGTATGCTATTTGGTTTCACTTTATCTTAACATGTTGACTTGTATTGGTTTACTGTTTTACTCTCACATGTTGATAAAGCCCTTAGGATCTGTACTCGACTACTGGGACTATGATGAGATCATACTAGTGGGGCCGCGGTAGTCGATGAGTACATCCTATAACTGTTCCTAGTCGAGGGTATATCGAGACAGGGCATCGATACACCAGAGTAGACTAGCGTATACGCATCTTGACCCATATGATGGGCGATGGATGATCCCATATCCATCGGTGTTTGACATCAGAGATGGTGTACGGGTGCTCAGTGGAGACTGGGTACACTGGACGGACTCGCCGAGAACTCCCAGATGGTGATATACCACACGTCAGATGGCAGTTCTCCGGTGACACTGGTACAGGGTAGTCTGTAGACCCGAGATCGTCATAGAGTCTTGTGTGATTCCCACTGTGCTTTGATTTCCACCTTACCACGTCCAAGAGGGCGTGCAAAACGGTGGCTTTTGGGTACAGTCCCGAATCACATGGAGGCAATGAGCGATAGGAGGGGATTCGTCTCTCCCGGTATAGGGAGTTGATGTTGTGCTGTGTTCGATTGGCTATAACTGGAAGTCCCTGGCCAGGGCTGATATAGAGATTTACTGGTAAGTGTTACCAGTAGTTTCTCGACCCGTTATGAGCCATACATCGACACGACTTATCGGTTACTGGGGTCTGACGTATACCACCCCTAGACTTGATATGCGACATATCAGACGAACAGACCGGACTGTACGGGAGTGTTACTGGTTGGATTCACAGGAGAACGCACAGGCTAGCTTGTTGATCTTCTGATCGCTCAATACCTGGGTGGCTGTTACGTTTAGCTGACCGCTTGCAGCTTGTGGGTGTTTGATATGATCATCACCTGCTACCGGCGTATTGACGATTCTTTAGAGTCCTACACAGAGGTTTCTTGGCTCAGGCGAAACGGAGTAGTGGCGCATATGTGATATGCGCAGGAGCGTGAATAATGCGATATGGGATACCGTATTATATTCTCGCGATATATGGATATGAACCGGGTCATCGGATCAAGTGTTGATTCGATGAATCGGTACATGATATATTAGTCGGTAATATTCGATATAGCCGGATCATCGATTCAAGTGTTGATTCGATGATTTAATGTATAATAATATATATGATATATTGTATTACATTATCTAATATTGGCTCGCTTTATTATTTCATTTTCTCAGTGGATGATACATTGATATATATGCGATATATGTTAATTGTATTATTTTCTTTTGTTGCAAATATATAATATATATGTGATATATATTATTGTGACATGATATGATTAATTGTTAAACATGTTTAAGGATGATTAATTGAGGTTAGGGTTTGATTAGGGTTAGATGCTTCAAGTTCCTTCTAGAAGCATTTTTCTTTTTGTCATGGTTGTGATATTTTGTGATGACACATTTTTAACTTAACCAAACCCTAACTCTAGTTGTTTCTCTACTCATTCTTAGCCATTCATCCTTGACCATGGTTATATATATCAATCATATGTTTTATTTCTATTCATCACAAAAGGATTTGAGATGATCATTATTCTTTTCCATTATCATCTTCTTCCTTCTTGATAAGCTCTCTTGAAAATCCTAAAGTGATGATTAAATATGAGAAAATGATTTAAAAAGAAAGCAAAATTACTACTCTCTCATCCTCATCTCATCTAGCCCATGGGATTAGTGTGTTCTTCTCTTTTGAGTGAGAAAGCTTGAGTCATAGCAACTTCAAGGTAGATCATCGGAGATTTGGAATACTTCGAGCTAGCATGGATCGTTCGAGTCGTGGAGCCTCTCATGAGTCCGGGAGATCGTGGATCACGGTAAAGGGACTTCTACTCGGAGCTTGTGAAGTGAAGGAGCGGACTACAAAGGTTGTAATCCCTCACACTTAGATAAAAGTTATCATCTTGCATGTTAAACCCTAATAATCTAGCAAAGATCCCGGCTTTGGGTTGTTCGGCACGTCTAAATTTTAATCCGGGCATGTTTGATGCCTTATGAACCTTCACAAGAGTGCCTAGGAACCCTACAGTGGTATCAGAGCCAGGTTAGAGCATTAGGCGATGTATTTACGAAGTTAAAACTCCGATCGAACCCGAAACGACGAAACTAGACCCCTCTCTGGAAATTTTCTAAATTTTGGGATTTTTCTGAATTAAAAATATGTAAAAAAATCAGCAGGGAATTCTAAGAATTACCATGAAACACGTGCCCACAATTCCACCAACTCAGCGCGGAACCGCGGCAGGAACATGGTTCTCGCGGCGGTTCCGCGGCCGAATTGTAGGATTGTGACACGTGGCTTCATGGTATAGACCGTAGGTACTTGCTGACTATTCTGGGCATTTTTAATCTGTTCCAGGTGTTTAAAATTCTGGGGTTTGTTTTGTAATAGTAGACTCGATCGGAAATTTTAAATTCGTATTTCTTTCCGGATATTTAGAAACTGTTAAACTATTTGAACGGATATCATTAACTTACTGTTTCCCGGTACGGCAAACTTTCAAGTGTTGAAATTTATTCGGGTTTAAATCTTTCAGAAAAATTGTACAAGTTAAGCGGTGGACCCTCTAGAAGACAACAAACCTTAACTCGATTATGTGACCGTCTTGAACTGCCTTTTGAACCTTCGGGTTTGGGGCAGTACGGCGTGCCACATGTGAGGCGTTGGCTTGACCCTTCTACGGCTGGATCACCGGTACTGTAACATATTCTGCGATTATTTGAACTCCGCTCAAGAGTTGAGCACTTTGGGAAGTTTTGGGTGTTTGATTATCTATTCGGAAAGTTTAATACTGTCTATTTATCTGGAATGTGATACAATATGTGGAATTCATAGAGTTAGGCATGAAATGCGAAGTATGTGATATTTCGGATTTACGATGTCTAAAGTGATTGTGGATTCCAAATATTGTAGTTTTACACTTTCTTTTCAGTGACCGTAAGTGTAATATGTGATATCGCCGGTTTCGTTGCTATATGATTCAACGACAATTGGGATGCGCATATTTACTTACGTTGATGATATGTGATATTATGTGTTGCTGTGATATGTTATATTGGATCGTCGCGTTCAGAATAGCCGGGGGTTTTATGTGAGATGGGGGTTTTTATTTTCATTCATGTAAAATTCATTTGTAATGTAATATTCTTTTATTTGGGGCACTTCCAGATTGCGGTTGCTGTCACCAGTGTATATTATTTACTTTTCCGTATTAGGTAGACCCAAGGAGGGGAGCACAAGTAACCGGGTTCTAGGGTCCAGTGGGAGGCCATCTCGAGGAGTCGAGACCGGGTCTTCTAACTCTAGAATTGGCAGTGTTACTTGCCGCTCTCGTAGGGGTCATGGGATGTGGGTTTGGCTATTCGTCGCGACCGTGGAATCCGTGTTTTATACAGGCTCGTATTGAAAACACGGACGTCCTAGTATATCCAATATTTCATATATGTTCTTCTGCTGCAATGTTCTGTGATGAGATCATATTACTGCCTGAGACGAATGCTTATACTATATATATATGCTGATATATAAATATTACTGCTTTCGTTTCTTCTGTGATGCTTAGGAAGCATAAGATGATGGGATAATTATTAATGAGATTAATAAAAAGAAAAGAAACCTAAAGATGTTGTAGAATCAAAAACTTTATAAAAGGGGTAGCTACAGTTTTGCTTTGCACAGTGATATATATATGATATATTCTGCACCTTATTCGATGAGGAAAGGACCGAGATCCCTACACCGGGAATGACTCCTTTAGCAAAACTGGCAGATGCTACAAAACGCGGTTTGTCTTTTGATTGCTTTTAGTGTTTTGCTTTGCACAGCGGTATATATGATATATCCTGCACCTTATTCGATGAGGAAAGGGCCGACGATCCCTTCACCGGGAGTGACCCCTTTAGCGAAACTAAGAAAAGCCTCGAAAACACTCCTTTTCAAAACTTCACTCGATTCTACGACGATATCAAGTTCATTACGCTCAGGGTTTTTCTAAAAACCTGCGTAGCCCTCCGTCATTTCAGATAAGTCCTGTTTAGTATTCGTGCTGCGTTTGTTGACCTTGTCAAGGCGCAGTGTGCGGTAGCTAACCAGTATTTATCTGCTTATGCATATGATGCAGATTGGGTTAGGGTAGTCGTGCGGCCTTGTTGACCTTGTCAAGGGTCGTGCGGGTGGGTTTGATTCAATCAAGAAATGACGGGTTGAACTTGACTTGCGGTCTATGGTTTGTTGACCTTGTCAAGGTCATAGATCGTTTGGGGTAAAAATATTATCGGGAATTTCAAGTGTTGAAATTTGCAATGAGATTGCATACCTCCTATGAGATAGTTGGATCCCGATACCCACTGCGAGTAAGTGTTACTCTTGGGAGAGTTTTACACAGGACAATTAGCCGATCAAGTAGGTGACTAGAAAAGTGTTAACGGGGTTACGCCTCTGGGAAAACGAGGTTTACTTTAATTAGGTCCGTGCGAAAGCACGGGGAACCTCCCTCAAAGTACCGACACTGATCTGGCTGAAAGATTGACGAAATTGTAGGGTGTAATTAATCCCGGCTAATCTTACCTTTTAGGGTTTTAAGGTAGATTTGATAAAACCAGTGAGAGACATCCTGATTAGATAAGATAATAACCAATCTAATCTTGCAAGAGCATACGCTAAAGTGTTTTCTTCTCTCTCTCTCCAGGTAGCGACCATGTCAGGCCATAATCAAGATAATAATATGGATGTATTGACTAAACCTAATTATTGTACTGAGCAAGGGAACGTTGAACCCGTTCTTTCTTATAAGAGTTATAAGACTGAACAGGAAACAGGAGAATATCTGGATTCTCAAGCCGCCCAAAAGAACATGCATGTTGATGCATCTTCTTCGGGTGTGTTAGTTATTGAGAACTGTTTCTCAGTTCACCCTACGTCCTGGGTATTAGATACCGGATCAGGATCCCACATATGTAAACAGTTACATGGGCTACGTAAAGGTAGAGAACTGGGAAAAGGTGACCATTCCGTTCAAGTAGGGAACGGTGCAAGTATTGTAGCCAAAGCAGTTGGCGAATATCACCTTGTATTACCAAGTCGTAATACACTGATTCTAAATGAGTGCTATTATATACCGAACATGATGTGCAACATTATATCAGTTTCTTTATTGAGTAAAGAAGGATATAATTTTGTAGTACAGGATAATGTTATGAACATATTCCTAAATCAAAAGTTGATTGCATCAGGCTCGTTACATAATGGCATATTCATTCTAAATCAGAATACAGTTCTGAATATACAAAACACACACAAGAGGAAAAGTTCAGATATGAACGAATCCTACTTGTGGCATTGTAGACTTGGTCATATCAATGCAACACGACTGGCTAAGTTACATAAAGATGGTTATTTGAATCCGTTCGAATTATCATCTTATGATACTTGCCATTCATGTCTCAAAGGAAAAATGACCAAAGCTCCGTTTAGTAGACACGGAGAAAGAGTTACCGAACTCTTAGGACTGATACATAGTGATGTATGCGGTCCCATGTCTACGCATGCCAGGAACGGTTCTTCCTACTTCATTACATTCACTGACGATCTCTCCAGATACGGACATGTGTTCTTGTTGAAACACAAGTCTGAAGCTTTTGAGAAATTCAGAGAATATAAGCACGAAGTAGAGAACCAAACGGGCAAAAGTATTAAGATTCTTCGATCTGATCGAGGAGGTGAATACTTAAGCAATGAGTTCCTAGATTATCTAAAAGAGAATGGGATTCTCTCTCAGCTTACTCCTCCTTATACACCACAGCACAACGGTGTATCGGAGCGGAGGAATCGCACCCTATTAGATATGGTGCGCTCTATGATGAGTACAGCTGAGTTACCTATTTCCTTCTGGGGGTATGCGCTTGAGACAGCAGCATACCTATTGAATCAAGTTCCGACTAAATCTGTACCTACCACACCATATGAGATATGGAGTGGGAAGAGACCGTATCTTAAACGAGTTAAGATATGGGGTTGTCCGGCCTATGTCAAAAGGCAAAATCCGGACAAACTCGAGGCACGGTCAGTTCTTTGCAAGTTTGTAGGATATCCGAAGAATTCTTATGGATATTTTTTCTATCACAGTGAAGAGCAAAAAGTGTTTGTTGCTCAACATGCCACCTTTTTAGAAAAGGAATTTCTTGCAAAAGAGATTAGTGGCTCTGAGGTAGAACTGGAAGAAGTTCCAGCAACACAAACTGCAACTGAAGATTTAGTGGAACCAGAGGATTCAGTAGTACCCGACGAACCCCAGCCTCTCCGCCGATCTAGTAGGGTTTCTCATCCACCTGAGAGATACTACGGTTTTCTCATTGATGGTGGAAGCGAAGACTGCATCATGGATGATGATGAACCGACTAGTTTTGAGCAGGCCATCATGAGTAGTGACTCTGTGAAATGGCTGGATGCAATGCGATCTGAGATGGAATCCATGTACACCAACAAAGTATGGACTTTGGAAAATGCTCCTGAAGGGGTAAAACCCATTGGGAGCAAGTGGATCTTTAAAAAGAAATTTGGTGTAGATGGAAAAGTTGAGACTTTCAAAGCTAGACTTGTAGCAAAGGGTTTTCGTCAACGACCAGGTGTGGACTATGACGAAACCTTTTCTCCAGTGGCTATGCTTAAGTCCATCCGGATCTTACTTGCCATTGCTGCATACCATGACTACGAAATCTGGCAAATGGATGTTAAGACCGCCTTTCTAAACGGTGATTTAGAAGAGAGCGTGTACATGACTCAGCCAGAGGGCTTCATAGATAGTGGGAGCAGCGGAAAGGTGTGCAAGCTGCTTAAATCCATTTATGGGTTAAAGCAAGCATCGCGGAGTTGGAACATCTGTTTTGATGTTGTAGTCAAAGAGTTTGACTTCATCAAAAATATAGATGAACCTTGTATCTATAAGAAGGTAGCAGAGGGTAAGGTTGTCTTCCTCGTATTGTACGTCGATGACATACTCTTGATAGGAAATGATATTCCTATGCTGCAATCAGTCAAGCTCTTCTTATCACAGAGATTCTCAATGAAAGATCTAGGTGATGCCTCCTGCATATTGGGAATCATGATCTATAGAGATAGATCTAAACGGATACTGGGATTGTCCCAATCCAGGTACATTGACACCATACTAAAGAGGTTTAGTATGGAAGAATCCAAGCGTGGGAACCAACCCACGATCTCTGGACTCACTCTCTCCAAAGAGATGTCTCCCAAGACTGATTTGGAGAGAGCTCACATGCAAGGGATACCCTATGCTTCGGCAGTAGGCTCTATCATGTATGCGATGCTATGTACCAGACCCGATGTAGCATACTCACTAAGTGTAGTGAGTCGGTATCAAGCAGATCCTGGAGAGAGTCACTGGACAGCTGTGAAGAACATTCTCAAGTACTTACGAAGGACTAAGGAGATGTTCTTGGTGTATGGTAATGGAGAACTCCAGGTGGAGTCCTTTACCGATTCCAGCTTCCAAAGTGATAAGGACGACTCTAAGTCGCACTCGGGTTTTGTCTTTACCCTCAATGGAGGGGCGGTATGTTGGAAGAGTTCCAAACAGGATACCGTTGCAGACTCGACGATGGAGGCTGAATACATCGCTGCCAACGATGCTGCCAAAGAAGCTGTTTGGATAAAGAAGTTCATTTGTGAACTTGGTGTGGTTCCATCCATTGAGCATCCAATACCTCTGTATTGCGATAACAATGGAGCTGTGGCGTTAGCCAAGGAACCCAGGTCCCATCAGAAGTCCAGACATATTCTGAGGCGGTATCACCTGATCAGGGAGATAGTTGATCGCCGGGAGATCGAGGTCAGGAGAGTAGATACGAAGGACAACACTGCGGATCCATTCACGAAGGCTATTCCCCAGATACAGTTTGAGAGATTATTCGGGATGCTAGGTATGAGATACTACAGCAGCTGGCCTTAGTGCAAGTGGGAGATTGTTAGTTATGTATATGCCCTAGAGGCCATTGTTGTACATATGATGTATATTATAATGGATGCTTGGATATATATAGAGATGACTTTCTTGCTCGTCATGATAGTATGCTATTTGGTTTCACTTTATCTTAACATGTTGACTTGTATTGGTTTACTGTTTTACTCTCACATGTTGATAAAGCCCTTAGGATCTGTACTCGACTACTGGGACTATGATGAGATCATACTAGTGGGGCCGCGGTAGTCGATGAGTACATCCTATAACTGTTCCTAGTCGAGGGTATATCGAGACAGGGCATCGATACACCAGAGTAGACTAGCGTATACGCATCTTGACCCATATGATGGGCGATGGATGATCCCATATCCATCGGTGTTTGACATCAGAGATGGTGTACGGGTGCTCAGTGGAGACTGGGTACACTGGACGGACTCGCCGAGAACTCCCAGATGGTGATATACCACACGTCAGATGGCAGTTCTCCGGTGACACTGGTACAGGGTAGTCTGTAGACCCGAGATCGTCATAGAGTCTTGTATGATTCCCACTGTGCTTTGATTTCCACCTTACCACGTCCAAGAGGGCGTGCAAAACGGTGGCTTTTGGGTACAGTCCCGAATCACATGGAGGCAATGAGCGATAGGAGGGGATTCGTCTCTCCCGGTATAGGGAGTTGATGTTGTGCTGTGTTCGATTGGCTATAACTGGAAGTCCCTGGCCAGGGCTGATATAGAGATTTACTGGTAAGTGTTACCAGTAGTTTCTCGACCCGTTATGAGCCATACATCGACACGACTTATCGGTTACTGGGGTCTGACGTATACCACCCCTAGACTTGATATGCGACATATCAGACGAACAGACCGGACTGTACGGGAGTGTTACTGGTTGGATTCACAGGAGAACGCACAGGCTAGCTTGTTGATCTTCTGATCGCTCAATACCTGGGTGGCTGTTACGTTTAGCTGACCGCTTGCAGCTTGTGGGTGTTTGATATGATCATCACCTCCTACCGGTGTATTGACGATTCTTTAGAGTCCTACACAGAGGTTTCTTGGCTCAGGCGAAACGGAGTAGTGGCGCATATGTGATATGCGCAGGAGCGTGAATAATGCGATATGGGATACCGTATTATATTCTCGCGATATATGGATATGAACCGGGTCATCGGATCAAGTGTTGATTCGATGAATCGGTATATGATATATTAGTCGGTAATATTCGATATAGCCGGATCATCGATTCAAGTGTTGATTCGATGATTTAATGTATAATAATATATATGATATATTGTATTACATTATCTAATATTGGCTCGCTTTATTATTTCATTTTCTCAGTGGATGATACATTGATATATATGCGATATATGTTAATTGTATTATTTTCTTTTGTTGCAAATATATAATATATATGTGATATATATTATTGTGACATGATATGATTAATTGTTAAACATGTTTAAGGATGATTAATTGAGGTTAGGGTTTGATTAGGGTTAGATGCTTCAAGTTCCTTCTAGAAGCATTTTTCTTTTTGTCATGGTTGTGATATTTTGTGATGACACATTTTTAACTTAACCAAACCCTAACTCTAGTTGTTTCTCTACTCATTCTTAGCCATTCATCCTTGACCATGGTTATATATATCAATCATATGTTTTATTTCTATTCATCACAAAAGGATTTGAGATGATCATTATTCTTTTCCATTATCATCTTCTTCCTTCTTGATAAGCTCTCTTGAAAATCCTAAAGTGATGATTAAATATGAGAAAATGATTTAAAAAGAAAGCAAAATTACTACTCTCTCATCCTCATCTCATCTAGCCCATGGGATTAGTGTGTTCTTCTCTTTTGAGTGAGAAAGCTTGAGTCGTAGCAACTTCAAGGTAGATCATCGGAGATTTGGAATACTTCGAGCTAGCATGGATCGTTCGAGTTGTGGAGCCTCTCATGAGTCCGGGAGATCGTGGATCGCGGCAAAGGGACTTCTACTCGGAGCTTGTGAAGTGAAGGAGCGGACTACAAAGGTTGTAATCCCTCACACTTAGATAAAAGTTATCATCTTGCATGTTAAACCCTAATAATCTAGCAAAGATCCCGGCTTTGGGTTGTTCGGCACGTCTAAATTTTAATCCGGGCATGTTTGATGCCTTATGAACCTTCACAAGAGTGCCTAGGAACCCTACAGTATGAACCCTTTTCAAAAAGATATGTAGCTAATCCTAGTGCATAACTTCAGAAGGATGATGATAACTTAGTGTTACTCATTATGGAACGAACCATATCCAATAGGGTTGTGTTCCGTCTCTCCGATACACCATAAAGTTGTGATGTGTATGGAGGAGTAAGTTGAGAAAGATTTCTTTTCTCCTTTTAGGTAATCCAGGAACTTGGCAATTAAGTATCACTACCTTGATCAGATCTCAGTGAGTTGATACTTGTGCCTGTTCGTTTTTCCACTTCAATCTTGTATTCCCGGAATTTCTCTAATGCCTCGGATTTATGCTTCAATAAGAAGACATGTCCTAACCCAGAGAAATGACCCGAAAAAGTAATGAAAAATAGGAATAACCACTTCGTGCATATATGGACATTGGACCTACACAATGCTGTGTATGAGTCCTAAGAGCTCGCTCGCCCTTACTCCGTGTCCAGTGAACAGAGTCTTTATCATCTTTCCTATGAGACATGATTGACAAGTTACATAAGACTGATATTCGAACGGATTCAAATACCCATTTATATGTAACGATGTCAACCTCGTTTCAATGATGTGACCCTGTCTATAATGCCATAAGAAAGTCCTATTTGATTCTGGAGACTTTCTTATAAGTGTGTTTTGGACGTTTGAAAACTTGAGCTTAATCTAATACGTACATACTATTATCTAATGTACCTGACCCAATCAATACTTTGATTTAGGTGGATGTGGATTACATGGCTTACATATGTAAATCCTATCCATCTTTATATGTAAAGATACAGATATGAAATTTACAAGCTTGACTAGGTACATATAACCAGTTACGTAGAATCAATAACTGCTCACTTGTCAATTCTAGATGATAATCGTCTACGGATACAGCATGCTTGCTCATTCCATTAGCACCTCAGAGTGTCATATCACCAGCCCTAATAACTCTACGGTTTCTCAAAGTCTGTGAAAAAATGAGATCCTGATCTGGTATTATGTACCCAGGAAGTAGAGTTATTTGACAGATTATTTTCAAACACTAACACACCCGAAGCCGAAGCCACAACATGCTTTGGATCCTGGATTCAGGATTTCCAAGCACTGCATCCCTTCTGCCAATGCCCTTTCCCGTGACGATAGGAACATCCCTTCTTTACTACCGTTAGCCTTGAAACTTTTGCCCTTCCCTTTTCTTCTACTTTACAGACACTGCCTATCGGATTTGTGGAGGCCTTCTTCTTCTCACCCTTGGGTTTTACCTTGGATCTAAAAGAGGAATATTCCCCAATAAGCAGAGCGGGTGTCTCCCTGGTTTCCTTCAGGGTGCCCACAACTGGAAGTATAACTTTCTTCCTCTGGGCGTAAGTAGACGGTAGGGACTGTAGAAGCAAGTCATTACTCGACCTGTTCTCCTACGTGGTCTCCAGGTCCGTGAGCTATTCAATACAGCTAATCGTTGTAGGGACGTGGTCCCCTACAGTTGATCCTACAGCCAACCTCGCTTGAAGCAATTCCTTCGAGGTCTCATATCTTGCGATACGAGATTGCTCTCCATATAAAATTTTGTTACGGAGGAAGATAGAAATTAAGTCCATCTTCTCGTGCTGCCTCTGGTATGTACCATCAACTGATGCCAACACGAGGCACTTGGCATTCACATAGTCATTTTCCGATGTCTTACGGATATCATCCGTGACATTGGAAACTGGACCTGGGACGGCAGTTGCGTGAGTAGTAATGAGGTGGTCCAGTTTTGTCATAGGTAATGGACATCTGGACAAACCTTTGCCAGTTTTATAGTAAAACTCAGTCATGTTATTATCTAACTGTAACCTAATCTGGTCACGTGGTTGCTGTAATTTAGGAGAGAGAGAAGAATACACTCAGCATGATGCTCTTGCAAGTTTAGATTGGTTTTTAGTTTATCTAAACAGGATGGCTCCCACTGTTTCTCGAATCCCTCCTCAAACCATAAAAGAGGAATTAGCCAGGATTAATCTCACCCTACAATACTTGCTTAACCGTTCAACCAAGTTAGTATTGGTACTTCAAGGGAGGTTTTCCAACGCTTTCGCGAAGTTTCTTAATTACAGAAACCTCTTTTCCCTGGAGGCATTGCCCCACTAACATTGTTCTAGACACCTACTTGGTTTATAGCATTGATTGTGTTAGTGAAAAATTCTCCCGAGAAGTAGCATATACTCACAGTAGGATCAGGATCCAAATATGTAACATTTCAATAAAATAAAATATTATTTTTGGGAATTTTTATAATTTAATATTAATTTTAAATGAATATTTTAATATTTCGGTATAATTAAGTACCGATAAATTGGGGAAATTTTTTGAAAATTATTGAAATTACTAAAAGAACGTGTTTTATGTGAATTGTGCAAATTTTAAGTTTTTTGATTAGTTTGACACTAATTTAGTGCTAATCGCGATTAAAAATCGCTAATCAGATTTTTAGCATATTTTGTGCAAACATGCACCATATCATTTTACACTTGTTACATAATTTTCATCCATGGTTTCCTTCATGTTTTAGCATGGTTGTTGATTGTTGGAAAAGAGAAAAGAAAAGAAAAGGATTAGAATATGTAGGAAGGGTGAGAGAGAGAAAGAGAGGGGCTAACTTTGACCTTGGCATTCTCTCCTTCATTTCTCCCTCTCATTTCTCTCCCCTCCTTTGATGTTGCTACTGCTACTGCTGTACCCTCTCTCCCTCTTCATAAAATCCCTCAAAACACCATGGAAATCAACTCAAAACCCTACCCTCATTTCACAAAAATGATGCACAAGCTATAGGGAAGCATATTGGAGCAAGAAAGCAAAGAATTTTGGCCACTTGGGGCAACTCAAGGTTTTTCTTGAGTTGCCAAATAAGGTAATTTCTGAACCATGAGCTTAGATTTTCCATTACTTATACCCCCATGTTAGATTTGAACCGATATCGGGTTGTTTTGTGGACTTAGGAAAAACCTAGTTAGGGTTGGTGGAAATTGAGAGTTGTGTTGGACAATTAAGCCCAATAGAGGCCACACAACCCCCCTAGTGCTAGAATAAAGGCCTAAACCAGAGACTTGAAACCCGGAATACGGATTTAGAAAACGATATTGGAAGAATTGTGGATTCTGTGAAGGTTATATGAAATCTGCTATCACCCCGAGACTCTGAAAATTATTTTGCTTGGACAGTGATACATGCAGGCACCCAGGAAACTACCACCAAAACCCTAGCCCCTAGCCCCTAACCCAGGCCGCCAATTAATTCATTCTGGACGCAATTTGCGGCCAGAGTAGGGAGGATGTGACTCTTTTTTGTTCCAGGGCTTTATCATCAGTAAAGTAGACCCTTGGCATATGCAAAATTGTCCAATTTGACCTAGGGTGAAATCTGGGACCCTTTTCTATAGTTGCTGTTTTGGATTCGTGTTTCCATATTGCGTATTTTAAATTCTGGGTTTGTATAATTACGTTTTACTTCGATTACTTGGCGTTTACACGACGATATCGAGGATTATTTAATGGTTTTGAAAGCGTAGTCTATAGGTTCTAACCTATAGGCATTAGCGTGTCGCTTTGGGTATTCCTGATGTGATTTTAATACGCGTTCCGATTATGTTATCTATGTAGGTACCATCATGTGGATTCCATACGATGAAGAAGATGAAGGCGACACCGACACGCAGGATACAAGGTGAGTAGATTATATCTACGGGGGAAGTCGGGTGGATGGCGTATAGCACCCCCGCAGTTCGTAGTGTAGCTTATTTACATTTATGGTTATGTATGTGTTTTTGTTACGTGGATGATTATCAAGATAGGATTTGTGTTAATGGTTAGATTAGGGTTATTAGAAGTGAACTAGTATAGTTTCCTAGTAGCGAACCCTAGAATAGGTTTACACCCACACGCACACACATATTTACTTGCTATACTTAAACTTGGATGATGAGGATAGTGGATGACATTTGGAGATGAGTCGATGATATTGGGCATAGTGCCATGAGATCGGTGATATGCTATTGTTCGTATTTGGCATACGACATGATATTTTAGCAGGCCTTTAGGCGTGTGATTTCATACACGCACTTATATATATATATATTTATATATCGATGGTATCAGTTTGTACTAGACTTAGATCAGTACCCCAGTTCATGAGATATGATGATAAGGATACCAGATAATTGATAAGATAAATGTGATATTGACCCGTACCTAGATTTGGGATGCCGTACGACGGATTTACGTACAAGCTATTTATTGATGATAGATCCGCACTCATGACTCAAGGATATTATATGATGTATATTGTATCGTATGTGATACTATTGAGGCGGGATCACCGACTATTATATTTATGTATATATGGACTCAGATTTAGGTGGTTTCCATACCCTTTCGATTAGCTTGTTATTTAGATCTGTAGTTTACTTAGTTGATGTGAGATTAGACCCGAGTCATACCTATTTCAAAAACTAACGAATCGTAGGTATTTTAAAGACAGGCCAAGGGATACTACGAATATTTTCAAGGATATACTTTTTCATAAAAACACCGTAGCCCTATTTTCTAAAAAACACCACGATTCGTGCAACTTTCAAATTCCAAAAACCTGTATGACTCGTATATAGGAATGTATATTTCTTTATTGCTGCATTATTATTCATTTACCATTTATTCTACTGCTCGCATTGCATTGCATGCTTATATGTTATTGATTCATATATTCCTTTGTGCATATGACATATAGCATACCTGTATACCTATATGCCTACACATATGCCTTTACATAGTTACATGCTCATATTATTGTTTCACGTTGCATGTATTATAATTCATGGATTTCGCACTGCGATATTGTTTCATATGATGTTTTCTGGATTGTTTTACCCCTGCGTATATATGTCAGTGGTATAGGACGCTGAAATATATACGTATACCCATAGTATATATATATATATATATATATATATATATATATATATATATATTAGTGGTATGGGACGCTGATATATACATACACCTACTTAATATATCATCATGATGATCTATGCAATTACTTATTCATTATATATGTGAGGGGCCTATATGGTCGATGTGAGGGGCCTTTATGGTCGATGTGAGGGTCCTTTATGGTCAAGGTGTATGGATAGCATGTTATATCCCCTACGCCACATTTATTTTATATGCATTGCTTCATGTATTAGTAGTACCTGATAGAGTACCTTCATGAATGTTCCATACATATTGGACATGATATATATATTTTGTGTCGATGCTTGACACTGATTTTTTGATGATTTCATTGATGATATTTGAATGTTTATTCAAAAACCTCACTATATTAAGAAAACAGTCTTCTCATTCATGATGTCTTCTGTTTTCATTTTACCGCATTCATACCTCATATTTACGATATTTGCTACCTGAGGCACAGACGCGAGTACATAGGATTACACTTATGTTTAGATGTTTACCCTTGCTTTTTTTTATGCTTCAGACTTATTCATATTGAGGTTTATATATACTGATCGTATTGACCTAGGATTATGTCATGCATACGATTTCTACTCTGCGATGTTTTCTATTCACGAGTTGGCAACTCACCCCGTTGTGCCACAGTTCTTGCAGGTTTTGCCGTACAGGTTCCATTGCGGCTTTTCTGGCACACTGCTTCCTTTCTGGGTGATTGCATTGGTAGGTGGGTTCACACACATCGTGACCACCCTTGTATTATTTTATCCAGTTGTATCTAGAAATTCCATCAACCAAACTTGTATATTGTTTCAGACTTAGAAAACCGGTTATGTATTATTTCGAACTTAGAGTCGCGCGTTGTAGTATTATGGTTTTCATGCTGATTTGGGTTCTTTTGAGTTTTGATCCTCGCCCTTCGGCGTTGTATATTATACTGCTTGCATGGTTGTGACCGTCGATTAACGAAGAGCTAGCTCCCGCTTGGGGATGCCTTTTATCATTGTATATATGCTTTTATCATGTTGTACCCCGTTCGGGGCCATTATTTACAAAGGAAACTTTGCCGAATTTTTTAGAAAAGACATGAGATTTTTAAAATGCATATTCGGCTTATGTTAGTTAAAAAACCTTGTTTTAAAACATGTTTTCTTCGCTCTTTAAAACTAGTTTTCCTTTATTTATTACTTAAAATGGTTTTAGATTTCTGGACTTTTGGCTTACTTGAATTAGATGGGGTCCTATAAGCTTCATATGATTCAAGTGCCAGTCACGGGCTATTTCGGGTCGTGACAAAATATCATTGTGTGATAAAGCTGTAGGAATCCTACCAAAATTATCACACTCCAAATGGTATGCAGCACTAGCAAGTTTCAGTTTCTTTAGAAACTCCCGATGTGGATTTTTACCCCATGCTCTTATGACCTTGACTTTGGCCAACAAATCATAAGTCATATGTCAAGTTCTACCCATCATTCTCCAGGTTAATTTGAACCCACCCGTACATACCCTTGACTTTGGCCAACAAAGTAGTACGACTGTCCCAAACCAACGTATCTATCTAAGCTTCATATGAATATTCAGCAGCTACCAGTCACTATGCCTTGACTTTGGCCAACAAACATAGCTTGAATACTATTGACTATTCATATGAAATGACAGAGGGCTACGAATGGTTTTGGTAAAACCGTGAACGTAGTGAACTTGATATAATCGAAGGAACTTGATAGCATTAAAAAGGAGTGGTTTAAGCTCCGCATTTAAAAGTCTGCTGTTTTGAAATAACCGAGTGGTATTTAAAATTTGTTCCAACGATTCAGCTTTGGTTTGTTTGCTTTGCATTTATATAATGTGTCCCATCAATTACACCTATCATCACAGAAAAAGACAAAAATACGTCTACTTATGCCATCCGCATTCGCCACTGGGCCCCGTCTAACACCGTTATGTTACTTAACTAACGCTAGAGCGGGGGCTGGACTAGCGCGGATGCAAAACATAAGTAGCGTCTATTATATATCATATATAATAATAATATTCGTCTGATGCAATAATAGGCATTCCAGTTACAGATGAACATATTGGATATGCTAGGAATATCGCATTTCGTTTAAGCCTGTAACTAAAGACGGATTCCACAGTCGTGATGAATAGCCAAACCACACCCCAGACCCCTATGGGTACGGAAAACTACCCACAAAATTCTAGAAGTGAAGCAGCCTCGCTCATCAAAGTGGCTAGGCCACTTGGCACTTCAAAGAACCCGGTAGTTTTTGTACCCCACCTTGGGTCTATCCTAGGAGCAGAAAACAGTAAAAGGAAAATAATACAACGGTGGCTACAAGCTCAACCCGGATGTGCCCCGCAAAATAATATTACATCAATTTTACAATTTACATGAATGAAACATAAAAAAAACGCTCATCTCACATTCCCGCCTACTCATCATTGACGATCCAACAAGTTCATATACACAAACCAACAAATATGTGCAACTTCAAACTAACAGACATATAGCAATTAGATGGAGTTTAAAACACATATAAACATTACAAAAGAACCGGCTAGCCAAGTACAATTAGAATTTCGATCGAAAAACATTTTCCGTAACCTCCCCAAATGCAAACCGGCATTCAGAAACATACTGGGTAGAAACCAAATATCCCATAGAACTAAACACCTTAAGAAAGAAATAACAGAAGAAGAATGGCCTGAATCGCCCTCGACTCGGCCGCGACTCCGCGGTGGATCGGTCCGATCCGCCGCGGTTCCGCGGTCGTCTTGGCGATTCATGGGACCAATTTTCTTCAGCCATCTTAGAAAACCATACACGTATTTTTAGTACACCTGAAATAATTTTTACAGCACTTTTAAAATTCGACAGAATGTTGGGTTTTCGGTGTTTTATTTTCCAGTTTTTCCGACGATCGAAGTTCTAAAGCTTGCAAACGAACTAGTTTGGGTTTAGTAGGCTCTGATACCACTATAAGTCCATGTCGCGCACCCGCAGGATCGCGGGGAGGCGGAATAGGTGAAAAACAATTTTCAAAAGATCGCGGCACGGACTTGGACTCCAGGATCGGTGCTAAACCCTAACTAGCAAACTAAAATTGAGGTTTAACTTAAAGTACAGAAGTTTATACCTCATGATTCCGGTCCTTCTGGTCTTCATTCCTCGCTGTCCTTCTTCTGGTTGTTGACTCCGTGGATCGTTTGGATCGCCGCTCCCTCATCGGACTCCTCAAATCAATGATGATCCACCCGAGGAGATGTGCATCGAACTCCTACCTCAACGGAGGCAACTAGGGCATCAAGGTCGCTACTCATGATGTCGTAGGAGATGTAGAGATGTGTGGATGGATTGTAATATCTATGCTTGCCCTAGATCATTCAACACAAGAGTTCACTAGAGCTTTGAGGAAGAAGGTGACCTTGAAGAAAAAGCTAGTGAGGAAAGAGAGTGAAGAATGGAGTTAGTTCTCTACATTTTCTTAACTGAACCATATTGATAATTCCCTTGATAAATCAAAATTAATTATCACATATATGGTTCAAGTAACAAAAAAATGACTCATGGGCCAAAAACTCACCATGTGTCATAAGAAGCTAAGTCCATTTTCATGCAATTTCCACCTTATTCTCCTATGTCATAATGCATTTTTCATTTAAACCAAAATAAATAATAACAATATGACATGTCACCTTCTAGAAGCATTTTTGACCATTTACAAAAATGCCCCTCGTCCGTACATATGTACCCGTATCCCGAAAAATGCGGATACAAAAAGACGAAAACAATCCATCGGTACAATACTAGGATCCGGCATAAACCAAAGACCGCTAATATTGTCGGTCCGAATCATCATGTGCGCACAAGTACACGCACATGATCGAACCCTGTCGTAAAACCATATGACCTCTACATCTTTTGTCCAATGCAGGGAAACGCTCTGTGTGGGACTCTAAAGACTCGACATTACGCTGGCAGTGGGTTTAACCATAGGTCGCAAGCGGCACTAGCTGTACGTAACGACCCCTAGGTATATGTCGATGAGAAGGCCGATGAGAATAACTCATCTGAACTCCAGCTGAGCCTATCTGTGACAATATCCATACAGTCCGGTCTGTTTGTCTATGAGTATCACATGTCGGGCCTAGGGGGCGATAAACGTCAGACCCCTAATAGCGGTACAAGTCGTGCCGGAGTGTAGCCCAGAACACCCTGAGAAACTACTGGAAACACTACCAGTAAATCTCTCTTGCCCTGGCCAGGGACTTTGTATAATGGCACTCCAACGCAGCGCGACATCAACCCCCAATACCGGGAGAGACGAATCCTATCTAACCGCCACTGCCTCCAAGTGCTTCGGGACTGCACCCAACTACTACCTGTTTGCACAACTCCTTTGAGCCGTGGTAGGGTAGTAATCAAAGTACAGTGGGAACACACTCGAGGCGAAGTGGCAGTGTCAAGTCGACGGACTAAGCTGTACTCATGTCACCTGAGAACTGCTACCTGACGATAGGTATATTACCAACCAGCAGTTCCCAACGAGTCATGTCCGGTGTACTCATATCCTAATGAGCACCTCCATACTATCTCCAGTACGACGTACTAATGGCTGTGGGACAGACCATCTCCCCTGCTGGGATGAGAAGCGAACACACTAGTCTATACTGGAGTATCGATGCCCTGTCTCGATAATCCTACGACTACGGACCTGTATAAGGATGTGCTTACAGACTGCCCAGCCCCCACTAGTGTGACTGCCATCACAACGCTGGTAATCAAGCAATGATCCTAAGGGCTCTACTAATATTTATAAGCGATATGTTAAAAGAAACACATGCACATATTGAAGTAGAAACAAACCAGGTAGCATACTACCATTTTGAGCAAGATTGTCAATACAACAGTGAATATCTCAAGCTTCCATTAAATAATATACAAACCAGTATGATACAATAATGGCTTCTAGGGCATATACACTAACAGATTGAAGTGTGTTGTATACCGTCGATTTCGATTGTGATATTCGATATTCGTTTTCATGCACATTGTGCACTTGATTTGGATTTTGCGCATACTTAAGGCACTTGATGCGATTTAGGTGCACACCAGATGCACTAAATCAAGATTTTTCGTACATATCATATGCACCTGGTTTTGCTTTCAGGAACCACGTTGCCTTGACAGGTGTTTTCGTGCACACCCGTTGCACTTAGATTTGGTTTTTGAGCACATGTATGGCATATTCATGGATTTCGATTTCCGTGCGCACCAGACACACATGGTATTCAAATATATATTTGAGATTGATTTCTTTTGGAGCAGTATATTTTATGATACTTACTATTTGGTTTAGTATTGAGCAGGACTAGTCAGAGGACAGTACCTGAGTATATTTTTGCATGCATTGATAGTTATCGAAGCGATTTCCAAAGAGGAGCTATAGTCTCAGTATTTACCTACGTGTCCGTGATAACACGAAACATTTTATAAAAGAAACCCTTCTAAAATTGCTTTCAAAATGGCTGGACGTGCATATTAAACAAAGAATATATATATATATATATAATTATTTTCTTACAATAGATGTCCGCCATTGTGCAGTGTTGCGAACATCGCACGGCGATTTAAAAAAGGTTTGGCATGCATTACTTCCAGATGTTTTAATGATGTATATAGGGTTGGTTTTCGTATTTGATCTTGACATTTATGTCTTCCCCATAACTCCGATGATTGCGGGATGCTTGACGGAGTTTTAATTTTTGTTTATATATCCGTTTTTCAAGCGCATGCTTTGCGCTACGATGTATTTTATGTAATTATGATTTCGGAGCCCCGACGACTTGATGGTCTTGCTTAAATGTTTTTATATTTGGGGGGGGGGGGGTTTAATTTAAATTCGGGGACCGAATTTCTTTAACGGGGGAAGATTGTAATGTTTTGAAAATCGTTTAGGTGAAATTTCGGAAAATCGGTAAAATAACAGGTGTTTTCCGTAAAAATCAAGATATAAATATCTTTCAACATAAAATTAGATATAAATATTCTAGCTGTGTAATTGCTAGTATTTGGTGTTTATTGAGCCACTGGTAAAATTTCTAATTTTCTGAAAAATTTTCCGAAATTAATTATTTTAATATTATTTTAAGCCGTCACTAATACATTTAATTAGGGAAAAATACAAATTGAAATGGGTTGATACAAATTTTGTGCATTATGACACACTAAACTAAGTAAAATATTATTTTTAAATTGAAACGAAACTGTCAAACGGTGTTAGAAAATATCGAAGAAAAAGGCTTAAATAGCGATATTAGTGTAAATAGACTTGGGGTATAACATTTATCATTTTTCTCACCCACACAAACCCACACCGATCCCCATGTCATGCTAGCCGAGCCCCTTGGCTGCCCATTCTCAAATTTTTTCCCCACTTGAAAAGGGTTTTGAAAGAAAAGAAAACAAAAGAAAAGAAAAGAATTAAGATAGAAGAAGTTAAATGAGATATGGGCTTTGACTTTTGGGTATTGCCTTGACTTTTCCCCACCTCACTCTCTCTCCCCCTCCCCATTTGGCCAAGCGTGCTGCAGCAGCAGCCCCCCTCTCATTTCCCCCAATTTCCCCTCTCATTCCACCTCAAAAACCCTTCAAAAATGCATCAAAAATCCCACAAAACCAAAATCCAAGCCCTACCCATTTTTCCTTAGCATATCTAGTATGGTTCTTGGTGAATAGAAGCTAATTTGGAGGGCTATGTGTGCTTGTGGGATCTTCAAATTGTTTGGGTATAAATTGAAACCCTTTTGCTTAATTTATTGTTAATTGCTTGAAGTTAGCTTATTAAGTGTTTAATTAGGTTTAGTTATTAATTTGGAAATTCAAGATTTCGGCTTTTTAAATCAATTAGGGTTTTTATAAATTATTTAGGATTACATGGTGTAGTTAGCTTGTTAAGAGACAAAAGACTTAATCTTGTTGCTTATTTGTAGTTGCTACATTTAAAATTGTCCAATTTGCATAATATTGCAAACTAGGTTTTTAGATTTAATTCAAAAGGCGAAATTAAAAATATGGCTAGGGTTTCATCACATCATTAACATTATAATGAGTGGTTTAATACCTTAGGTTATGCAAAACCATACTTAGTTGTTGAATTATGAATTTTACTTTGAGAATTGTTAAAATTGGATAAATTGCAAACAAGAATTTTGGGGTTAATGAGATTAAATTGTGGAAATGGTTTGTATGGCTTATTTAAGTTGTTTAATAAGTATTATGGCCATTAGAATTGTTAAAACATCAAGCGTTGTACTAAAAAGGTAAATTTTGCATGCTAGGTTTTCGGAAAAATAGTTTTTAAAGTGAGTTTGGGGTTTTTGTAAATTTTAACCTATTTCATATTATAATTAGTTTTTGTGAATGTGCAAATGGGTGCGTTTGGGTTTTTCTCAATGGGTTGATATTTGTACATCGACATCGAGGGTTGGTTTGGCTATTCTTGCATGCGTAGGCGATAGGTTTTGACCTATACGTGATACGCATGCCGATTTGGTTTTCGTATGCCGTTTCGATTTCGAATTGGGTTTTTATGCGATACGATACGTTGTGACATGTAGTTACCCCATGTGGACTTCGAGACAACAAGCAAGCGCATGGCGACGTCGGCACGCGCTTGCTTGTTGTCTCGAAGTCCATATGGGGTAACTACATGGCACCGGCGAGCGAAGATCAGGTGAGTAGATTTATATCTACGGGGAAAGTCGGGTGAATGGCGTATAGCACCCCCGCAAAATTATGAAGAATGAGGTGATGTGGTAACGATATACTTTTATATGTTATTATGAGATATGAAGACCTAGTAAGAGAAGCCTTAGGAGCTTATGGGTTTAAGGTTAGCGAGAATTGAAGAAAGGACTTTAGCGGATTTCTTAGTCACGAAACCCTAGAGTAAGGATTTGCATACACGCACCCCTACACACGTGCATGCATTTTAGTACTTGTGCGTAAATAGGATATGTATATATTTATATACACATAGGTATGGGACTATACACACACACACACACACACACATGGATAATGAGGATAGTGGATGATATTTGGAGATAAGTCGATGAGTTTGGGCTTGATGCCATGAGATCGGTGATATGATTTGGATCGTATTATGAGATGCGAAATGTGAGGATAGCAGATCGGTAGGCGATGTGTTTCATACTCACATTTATACATATGTTGATGACATTAGTAATGTACTAGACTTAGATCAGTACCCCTACCCACGATATATGATGACGTGGATACCAAATGAATAAAATGATAAATGTGATATTGCCCCGTACCCAGTTTGGGATGCCGTACGATGGATTTACCGTACGAGCTATATATTGATGATAGATCCGCACTCTTTATTTGATGATGTCATATCAGATGGTGTATCATATGGGATACTATTGAGGCGGGATCACCGACTATTATATAGACAGATATATATCGATTCAGATGTAGGTGGTTTCCGTACCCCTTTCGATTGGTTGTTAGTTAGACCTATAGTTTACTTAGTAGATATCAGACTGAACCCGAGTCATACCTATTTCCAAAACTGACGAATCGTGAGAATTTTAAAGACATACCAAGGGATGCTACGGATATTTTAAAAGACGTATCTTTTCTTAAAAACACCGTAGTCCTTATTTTCAAACACCATGATTCGTACTATTTCAAACGGCAAGACAGTATAACATATGTATAGTAAGGTATATTCCTTGTTGTTACGTTATTATTCATGTTCCGCATATTATTGTTGTATTACTATTCATTTTCCTTATTATGTTGTTATCGCCTCATTGCATGTAATTGTGTACGTAGTAATTATGAAACCATATTGTTAAGACACCAGCACCATTACCGATAACGTGTATGCTCCACGTACACTCGCTTGCCAGCTCACACACATCTTCATTGGTAATTGCCATGTCACGTACACTTTAGAAAATACTATTTCAGTGACATAGCTTACTAGCTGATAGTTGTAATATGTTATAGTTTCCATATGCTAGTTTAATTATTGCATTCATTGCATGATATGGGATGCATCCATATATTAATTGGTTATGCAGTATTATGGAGATTTATGCCGGTATTCACTGTTTATTGGTCTCATGATTTTGATGATTTCGGATTTACTTGAGATTTCTGGATTTGGGGGAAAACCGCAAGAATTTAATAAAAGTTTAGTATCATCATTTTAAAATGCAAATTGCGGTTTTCTCGTGATGTATGAGTCATCCACCATGAGTTTTCATGATTGCTGTTGGATTTGGAAACCCGATTCGAGGAGTTGGATGAACCGTCTCGGGTACATGGTGGTCCCGGTATGGTACCCCGGGGCAAGAAGCACGAGTTGTATTCGATGAGCCTGGCAGGGGAGCACTACCTACCGGTGATATTATTTGGACTCGTTGGTTATCCGATGGATACCAGTCGGACTCATGAGATGGTTATAAGCTGATCCGTTCTGCCGGAGCCCGCGGGCCGATCCCGCAGATGATACGGATGCCTGAGATATTGATATTTGAGATTTGAGATATTGAGATTTGATACTGAGATACTGAGACTTATGTTTTGTGTCGATGCTGGACCCTGATTTCTCTATTGCATTCATTGATGATACGTGATTGACATACATATAGAAATCTCATTGATTAAAGAAAACAGTTGTCTCACTCATGATATATTCTGTTTCCATTCGTAATGCATTCATACATCATATATCTGATATGTTGCTATCTGGGGCACTGACACGAGCCGGTAGTATTACACTATACATAGGTGGACCAGGATTTTTATTTGAGGATATTACCTGATATGACCTAGGATAGCGTTATGCATGCGATTTCTACTCGTAGATGTTTTCTACTCACGAGTTGGCAACTCACCCCCGTTGTGCTACAGTTCCTTGAAGGTCTTGCCGTACAGGTTTCGTTGCGGCTTTGCTGGCACACTGTTCCTTCCGTGTGATTGCTTTGGTAGGTGGGTTCTTTGCATCAGGACCACCATTGTTTATTTATTATTTCTGTTGTATTTAGAAACTCCATCAACCAGATTGTATATTTGAGAGAGATAGAAAACCAGACCTGTTACTCTTTCGACCTTAGAGTCGCGCGTTGTATTATTATGGTTTTCATGCTGATTTTGGGTTTTCTTTTGAGTTTTGATCCTCGCCCTTTGGCGTTGTATATTATATTGCTTGTGTGGTTGTGACCGTCGATTGACGAAGAGCTAGCTCCCACTTGGGGATGCCTTTTTATTCATTTCGTATACTATTCATGTTGTATCCCGTTTAGGGCCAGTATTTCTAAAGGAGATTCTGTCGAAATTTTCAGAAAATATTTAAGATTTTAAAAAAATACATACTTCGACCTATGTTGATTAAAACTACTTGTTTTCAATTGGGTTTTCCTTCACTTTACTGCTCCTTTAGTTTTGATTTCTGGGTTTTGGCTTACTTAGATTACGTACGCCTCGAGACGTTTCGTTATTTAAGTGCCGGTCATGTTCCGTACTTTTCGGGTCGTGACAAAGTTGGTATCAGAGCTTTAGGTTTTACCTTCGGAGTGTAGGACAACCCTTGGTTGATGGAGTAGGTAGCTTTAGTAGAGTGACGTACCGTACGTATGTTCCACGGCATATTTACGATACGCTACTCCGCTAAAGAAGCCTTAGAATGTACATTTCTTTGCACAATATTATATTCATTCCTATGATCTAGCCTCATCAGTACCAGTTATGGTTTTGTTACCGCGGTTACATGGGCAGAGAGCTACGGCTAGAGTTGCGTCAGCATGAGTTCGTCGTGGACGAGGACTGACCAGGACGTGATTCCAGGGACATACGATTGCATAGAGGCATCGTTTTATTGTGTTTTCGCACCACGAGCGTTTGATGGATCGCTTTTACGAGATTTCTCGGACGTGCAGATCAGCACCAGAGGATTGAGCCACTAATAGAGGCCAACCAGATTGTGATGACCGTCAGAGCATAAATTATTTGATGATTGAGGCACTGTTCAGCGTGCGGACGAATGAGCCAGTGATTTCGGAGAATGAAAAGATATCGCCCCAGATGTTTGAAGCTAACGCCGTACGAGTTATACTTTGAGATATGATAGAAGATCGCTAGTCACCAGAGATAAAAGACTAGGACATGTGATTCATTGCCTACCCGATGCGAGGTCATCAGATTGATTGGTTCTAGTTAGAAATGACTTCACGCAGATACGTTGAGAGTCGATAGAGACGATCGAATGTCAGGGACCCATTTTCCAAGTTTAAAGTATCCGGAAAACAATGCAAGCAATTCTACAGACCCTCTAGAAGAATGAAACCCTAACTTGATTTAATGACCATGGAACGCCGGTGAACCTTAGGGTTTGCGGCAGTTTAGCGGTGCCTTTAGTGAGGCTTGGGTCTGCCCTTCTACAGTTAGTCCATAGGTGCCGTGGCATATATTCGATACTATTAAACTGTACCTAAGATGTTGAGCTCTTGGGAGATTATGAGGTTTTGACAAATTGATCGGATGATTCGACTTCATTCGGATATCAGGTGATGAGATGCATTGATTGGGAGACTCCAGATACGAGTATAGCCGTTGGAGCGCAGTCCATGCAGCTACGTGTTAGTGTATATGCCCTAGGGGCCATTATTGTATCATACTAGCTTGTATATTACTTAATGGAAGCTTGGGATATTCACAATTATATTGACAGTCTTGCTAAACATGGTAGTATGCTACTTTGTTTATTTCTATCTTAATATGTGTATATGTTAGCATATCGAGAAAACATATTGATAGAGCCCTTAGGATCTTGCTTGACTACCAGCGTTGTGATGGCAGTCACACTAGTGGGGGCTGGGTAGTCTACAAGCACATCCTTTTTCAGGTCCCTAGTCGTAGGATTATCGAGACAGGGCATCGATACTCCGGAGTAGACAAGTGTGTACGCTTCTCATCCAAGTTGGGGAGATGATTTGTCCCACAGCCATCAGTACGTAGTACTGGAGATAGTATACAGGTGCTCGTTGGGTTACGGGTACACCGGACAGGACTCACAGGGAACTGTCGGTTGGTATTATACCTGTCGTCAGTCAACAGTTCCCAGGTGACATGATTACAGCATAGTCCGCAGACTTGACACTGCTGCTTCGTCTCGAGTGTGTTCCCACTATTCTTAGATTGCTACCCTACCACGGCTGAAAGGAGTCGTGCAAACAGATAGCAGTTGGGTGCAGTCCCGAAGCATTTGGAGGCAGTGGTGGTTAGATAGGATTCGTCTCTCCCAGTATTGGGAGTTGATATCACGCTGTGTTTGGAGAGCCATTACGCAAAGTCCCTGGCCACGGCAAGCGAGATTTACTAGTAAGATTTCCAGTAGCTTCTCAAGGTGTAATGGGCTTCAATCCGACACGACTTATACCGCTTATAGGGGACTGATGCTTGCCGCCCCCTAGGCCCGATATGCGATAGTCTTAGACGAACAGACCGGACTGTATGGAGAGTGTCATATCAGGCTCAGTAGGAGTTCGGATGGGTTTCCTCATCGTCCTTCTTATCGACATCTACCTGAGGACCGTTACGTACAGCTAGTGCCGCTTGCAGTCTGTGGTTAAACCTACTGCCAGCGTAGTGTCAAATCTTTAGAGTCTCACATAGAGAGTTTCCCTGCTTCGGGCGAAACGATATAGAGGTCGTATGGTTTTACGACAGGGTTCGGACACATATGTGTTTTTACGCACGTACGATATTCGGACAGTTTATACTAGCAGGCTTTAGTTTAAGCCAGATTCTAGTATTGGATTATTGGATTTTTACAGTCTCAAGTATTTCCGTGTTTTCACGGATGGGAGGGGCATTCTCGTAATTAGTCGAGAAACTTCTAGAAGATTGATGAGTTGGAGGCTAAGGTGGCATTTGCATTAATTGGTTTAATTACTCATGGTGTGATTTATCCATAGGAGTTAACGATGCATTTATGGCTTAATGACTCATGGGATAAATCACACAAGGTGAGTTAATGAAGCATGATGATATTTTTATTTGTTATTCATTTAATAAATATCTTATGCTTCATATATTCATAATGAGAAATTTTTCCAAAATCATTCTCACTCTCACCTTCTCTCTCCTTAAGCTCTCTCTCTTCAAAGAACTAACCCTAACCTCTCATGTGTTGAGATCCAAGGGTTAGTAAGACTAATAGATCCCTAATCCTCTTCTATATCCTCTAGGTTGCTTTGATTAGCCCTCATAGCCACTTAGCTACCTCAAGTGTGAGGTTAAAGCTTGGAGAAGTAGCTCTCGGTTGGATCTTCTATCACAACGAGGAGGCCGACGAGGAGGTGGTCTACGAGAACAAGAAGGACTTGATTCATTAGGTATAATCATCTTTCATAGTAGCTAATCACTTCTATGTTGTTGTTAGTTAGGGTTTAGCAAAGATCCGTAAAGTTAGTCGATGTTAGTTTAAACAAAATGATTGTTTTACCTATTTCGCCTCCCCGCATCATGTGGGGTGTCTAACGTCGACTTACAGTGGTATCAGAGCCTCGCTAAACCATTACTAACTTGTTAGCAAAATCGTTAGAAATTCGATCGCAAAACGAACTCAAAAATACGACTTTTTCACCATGTTTCTGCCGATTTTTAAATGGGATCTAAAATTTTTTCGAGGACTCTTAAAAATACAAGCAGGGAATTATAAGATTACTGGAGAAATTTGGGATACTAACTCGGCCAAACCGCCGCAGAACTGCGGCCTATCCAAAGCGATCCACCGCGGATCCGCGGCCGAGTTGGAGCCGAGTCAGCCCAAAATTCCCCAGTAACTCTTCTGTGTTAATTTTGTATTTTCTGGTATGTTCTGTTTCTGCTCAGGTTTCAGGTGCACAGAGAATTATTTGGAGTAGAATCTTTTGTGTTTGCTTGATCGAAATTCTAAGTTGTTTGGCTAATTTGATTATATCTGTTATTTGTTTAATGTGTTCGTAAACCTCCCCTAACTGCTAGTATGTCGGTTAGCAGAGGGTTGCACATTACTGTAATGGTTTGTGTTTGTGAACTTGTTGGATTGTCGTGAATGGATAGCTGAGGATGTGAGACGAGTGTTTCTTTCATTCAAATGTAATTTGTAAATTGTTGTAATATTCTTTTGCGGGGCACATCCGGGCTGAGGTTGTAGCCACCACTGTATTATTTCACTTACTGTTTTCTGCTCCTAGGATAGACCCAAGATAGGGTGCACAAACTACCGGGTACTTTGAAGTGTTTAGTGGCCAACTCACGTTGTTGAGGGAGAACACTTTACTTCGGGTACTTGGCGGGTAGTTTGCCGTACCCGTAAGGGTCTAGGGTGGGGTTTTAGCTATTCATCGCGACTGTGTAATCCGTCTTTCTTTGCAGGCTCAAAAGAAATGCAGATTCGTAGAAAATCCAATATGTTCATCTGTGATCTGGAATGCTTATTATTGCGTCTGACGAATGTACAATATCTATATATGATAGCTATTAGGCGTCACTTATGTTTTACACCAGCGCTAGAACAGCCCCCGCTCTGTCGTTAGTTAAGTAACCTAACGAGTGAATGACGGGACCCAGTGGCGAATGCGGATGGCATAAGAGGACGTTGTATTTTTGTTGTTTTCTGCAATGATAAGTTAATTGATGGGACGCATTATATTAATGCAAAGAAAATAAACCAAAATTGAATCGTTGGAACAGTTTAAAAGAAACCACTAGGTTATTTTAAAACAGAGGATAATTTTTAAATTGCGGAGTTTTAACCACTCTTTTTTAAAAGCTATCAGGTTCCTTTGATCATATCAAGTTCACTACGTTCACGGTTTCGCCAAAACCATTCGTAGCCCTACGTCATTTCATTTGAGTATTCAAGCTATGTATTTTGACCAGCGCCAAGGCATAGTGTTTGGTAGCTGCTGGGTATTCATTTGTTGCATAGATAGATGAGTTAGTTTGGGACAGTCGTATTATCATTTGGCCAACGTCAGGGGTATGTACGGATGGGTTCAAATTAACAAGATAATGATGGGTAGAACTTGACATGTGACTTATGATATTTTGACCAACGCCAAGGTCATAAGAACATGGGGCAGAAATTTATATCGGGAATTTCCAAAGAAACTGAAATTTGCAAAGAGTTGCATACCATTTGGAGTGTGATAATTTTGGTAGGATTCCTTCAGCTTTATCACACGATGATATTTGGATCCCGATCCTACTGTGACTATCCGCTACTCATCAGGAGATTCGTCACTTAACGATCAATGCTATAAACCAAATAGGTGTCGAGAAAGGTGTCAGCAGGGCTACGCCCCCAGAGAAAAGAGGTTATTTAATTAAGGAACTTCGCGAAAGCGTCGTAAAACCCCCCTCGAAGTACCGACACCGGCCTAGCTGAACGGTTAAGCAAGTATTGTACGGTGAGAATAGTCCTGACTAGTTCTTCCTTTTTGGTTTGAGGAGGGATTCGAAAAACAGTGGGAGCCATCCAGTTTAGATAAACTAAAAACCACTCTAAACTTGAAAGAGCATCATGCTAAAGTGTTCCCTCTCTCTCATTGCAGCGACCCAGAACATGACAGGCCTTAAGTTACTATTAGAAAAAAATATATTGACAGGGCCAAACTATAAAGATTGGTTCCGGAATGTTAAGATGGCTTTGACTTATGACAAATTGGGGTATGTCCTTACTGCTAAGGCACCTGCTGTCCCTGGTCCAGATTCCAGTATTGCGGATAATGAAATCCACAAAACCTGGGAGTTAGATTGCGCGAAGGCCAAATGCATCGTGCTTGCCTCTATGAATAATGAACATCAGAGGAGGCACGAGGATATGGATCTTGAATCCATATTTCTCCACACAAAAGATCTGTATGGAGAGCAATCTCGTATAGCAAGATACGAGACCTCGAAGAACTTGTTTCATTCGAGGCTGGCCGTCGGATCATCTGTAGGAGAACATGTCCTAAAGATGATTGGCTATATAGAAGAGCTCGCGGACCTCGGGACGACTTTAGAGAACGAGCTCTATACAGACTTGGTTCTTCAGTCCCTTCCTTCCACCTACGCCCAGTTTATTCTGAATTTCAACATTCAAGGAAAAGAAGTTGAACTTCCAGAACCCCTTAACATGTTGTGGAGTGCAGAAGGAACCTTGCAGATAGCAAGGGAAACACACACTATGTTTGTTCACGGTGCTTCCTCTTCCGGGTCTAAGGCTAAGGCCAAAGGAAGGAAGAAGAAGGCCGCTACCAAACCGAAAGGTGGTGTTATTAAGGTGGGAGTTAAAGGAAAGGCAAAGGTTGCGATGCCAGTAGTGGCAAAGGACGAGTGCTTCCACTGTCGTAGGAAAGGCAATTGGAAGAAAGATTGCAAAGCTTGGATTGCCAAGAACCAGGACCCAAAGCAAGCTGTGGTTTCGACTTCAGGTGTGTTTGTAATTGAAAATTGTCTGTCAATCAACTCTACTTCCTGGGTATTGGATACCGGATCAGGATCTCATATATGCAATTCATTGCAGGCACTGAGAGACCGTAGAGTACTGAAGGTTGGTGATATGACCCTCCAGGTTGCTAACGGAGCTAGCATGGGTGCTGTGTCCGTAGGGGATTATCACCTAGGATTGACGAGTGGACATATTTTAGTTTTGCGCAACTGTTTTTGTGTACCTAGTTTAACGTGTAATATCATATCGGTATCGTTGTTATCGAAAAAAGGTTATGATTTCACGTTTGTAAGCGATGTTGTTAACATCCACCTTAATCATGGTTTGATTGGGTCCGGTACACTAGATAATGGTATATACGTATTAAACCAATTACAGATTTTCAATGTCCAGAACACACTAAAAAGAAAGTCTCCAGATATAAATCAGGCTTTCTTATGGTATTGTAGATTGGGTCACATCAATGAGACAAGGTTACCTAAGTTACATTGAGAAGGATATTTTGATCCGTTCGAATATCAATCTTATGCAACTTGTCAATCATATCTCAAAGGAAAGATAACAAAGACTCCATTCGTTGGACATGGAGTAAGAGCGAGCGAGCTTTTAGGACTCATACACAACGATGTATGTGGTCCAATGTCTACACATGCAAGAGGTGGTTTTTCATATTTCATTACTTTTACGGACGATTACTCTAGGTATGGATTCATTTTCTTAATGAAACATAAATCCGAGGCCTTTGAGAAATTCCAAGAATATAAGAATGAAGTAGAAAACCAAACCGGCAAAAGTATCAAGACACTGAGATCTGATTGAGGTGGTGAATACTTAAGTGCCGAGTTCCTATGTTACCTAAAAGAGAAAGGAATTCTCTATCAGCTTACTCCTCCATACACTCCACAGCATAACGGTGTATCGGAGAGACGGAACTGAACCCTATTGGATATGGTACGTTCCATGATGAGTAATGCTGAGTTACCGCGATCTTTCTGGGGTTATGCGCTAAAATCAGCAGCATATCTTTTGAACAGAGCTCCTACCAAGACTGTGCTAACCACGCCATATCAGATGTGGAGTGGGAAGAAACCCTATCTTCAGTATCTGAAGATATGGGGATGTCCAGCTTTTGTTAAAAAGCAGCATGCGGACAAACTCGAGACACGATCAGTACAGTGTAAGTTTGTGGGATATCCAAAGATCTCAAACGGGTATTTCTTCTATTACGCAGAGAAACAAAAGGTTTTTGTTTCTCGTAATGTCCATTTTCTAGAACATCAGTTTTTAGAAAAGGAAACAAGTAGGAGCGCATTAGAACTGGAAGAAATTCCAGAACCACAAACTACTACTGAAAGTTTAGTAGAACCAGTAGTTCAAGAAGAACAGGACATTCCCGAACCCCTCCGCAGGAGCAGTCGGCCATCTCATCCGCCTGAGAGATACTACGGTTTTCTCATAGATGGGGATAGAGAGGATTGCGTCATTGATAATGATGAACCTAGTAGCTTCCAGCAGGCCATCCAGAGCGGTGACTCGGTAAGATGGCTGGATGCAATACAGACAGAGATGGTGTCCATGTACACCAAAAAAGTATGGACTTTGGACTTTGCTCCAGATGGGGTAAAACCCATAGGATACAAATGGATCTTCAAGAAAAAGATTGGTGTAGATGGAAAGGTGGAAACCTATAAGGCTAGACTTGTTGCAAAGGGTTTTCGTCAAAGACCTGGTTTGGATTATGATGAAACTTTTTCTCCAGTGGCTATGCTCAAATCCATTCGGATCCTTCTTGCCATTTCCGCCTTCCATGATTATGAGATCTGGCAGTTGAACATAAAGACGGCTTTTATAAATGGAAGTTTAGAAAAATGCGTCTATATGGATCAGCCAGAAGGCTTCAATCAGAGTGGGAGTAGCGGGAAAGTGTGCAGCTTAAGTCCATTTATGGACTAAAGCAGGCATCGCGGAATTGGAACATCTGTTTTGAAGAAACGGTCAAAGAATATGACTTTATCAAAAGTCCAGATGAACCATGTATATATAGTAAAATTGTAGCACAAACTGTCGTATTCCTCGTCTTGTACGTGGATAACATTCTATTGATAGGAAATGACATTCCTATGCTACAATCCGTCAAAAGATTCTTGTCACACAGGTTCTCCATGAAAGACCTACGTGATGCCTCTTACATTCTGGGGATCCAGATCTATCGTGATAGATCAAAGAGAATATTGGGACTTTCGCAGTCCAGGTATATCAACACTGTACTGAAAAGATTCAGTATGGAAGATTCTCGCGGTAATTTACCGGCTTGTCACGGAATCACCCTATCTAAAGAGATGTCTCCCAAGAATGATTTAGAAAGGGATCGCATGTCAGTTATACCCTACGCTTCTACGGTAGGCTCTATAATGTATGCGATGTTGTGCACCAGACCAGATGTAGCTTAGGCACTGAGCCTGGTAAGCAGGTATCAGTCAGACCCAGGAGAGAAGCATTGGATAGCAGTAAAGAACATTCTTAAGTAACTGAGAAGGACTAAAGATATGTTCTTGGTTTACGGTGGAAAAGACTTCCAGATTGAGGCTTTTGCCGACTCCAGCTTCCAGAGTGACAAGGATGACTCCAAGTCCATGTCAGGTTATGTCTTTACCCTAAATGGAGGGGCGATGTGCTGGAAGAGTTCCAAGCAGGACACCGTTGCTGACTCGACGATGGAAGCGGAGTATATCGCTGCTTGCGATGCCTCAAAAGAAGCTGTCTGGATAAAGAAGTTCCTAACAGAACTTCAGGTGGTTCCTACCATTGCTGATCCAATACCGCTGTATTATGACAACAACGGAGCTATAGCTTTAGCGAAGGAACCCAGGTCCCATCAGAAGTCCAGACACATCTTGAGGCAGTATCACCTGATCAGGAAGATCATAGATCGACAGGAGATCGAGGTCCGGAGAGTTCCTACAGATGAGAACACTGCAGATCCATTCACTAAGGCCATATCTCAGATTCAGTTCGAGAGGCTACTCGAGATGATAGGTCTTCGATACGCCAGTACATGGCCCTAGTGCAAGTGGGAGATTGTTAGTGTATATGCCCTACGGGCCATTATTGTATCATACTAGCTTGTATATTACTTAATGGAAGCTTGGGATATTCACAGTTATATTAACAGTCTTGCTAAACATGGTAGTATGCTACTTGGTATATTTCTATCTTAATATGTGTATATGTTAGCATATCGAGAAAACATATTGATAGAGCCCTTAGGATCTTGCTTGACTACCAGTGTTGTGATGACAGTCACACTAGTGGAGGCTGGGTAGTCTACAAGCACATCCTTTTTCAGGTCCCTAGTCGTAGGATTATCGAGACAGGGCAACGATATTCCGGAGTCGACTAGTGTGTACGCTTCTCATCCCAGTTGGAGAGATGGTCTGTCCCGCAGCCATCAGTACGTCGTACTGGAGATAGTATACAGGTGCTCGTTGGGTTACGGGTACACCGGACAGGACTCGTAGGGAACTGTTGGTTGGTATTATACCCGTCGTCAGTTAACAGTTCCCAGGTGACATGAGTACAGCATAGTCCGCAGACTTGACACTGCTGCTTCATCTCGAGTGTGTTCCCACTGTTCTTAGATTGCTACCCTACCACGGCTCAAAGGAGTCGTGCAAACAGGTAGAAGTTGGGTGCAGTCCCGAAGCACTTGGAGGCAGTGGCGGTTAGATAGGATTCGTCTCTCCCGGTATTGAGAGTTGATATCGTGCTGTGTTTGGAGAGCCATTACGCAAAGTCCCTGTCCAGGGCAAGCGAGATTTACTGGTAGGATTTCCAGTAGCTTCTCAAGGTGTAATGGGATTCACTCCGACACGACTTATACCGCTTATAGGGGACTGACGCTCGCCGCCCACCTAGGCCCGATATACGATAGTCTTAGATGAACAGACCGGACTGTATGGAGATTGTCATATCAGGCATAGTAGGAGTTCGGATGGGTTTCCTTATCGGCCTTCTTATCGACATCTACCTGGGGACCGTTACGTACAACTAGTGCCGCTTGCGGTCTGTGGTTAAACCCACTGCCAGCGTAGTGTCGAGTCTTTAGAGTCCCACACAGAGAGTTTCCCTGCTTCGGGCAAAACGATATAGAGGTCGTATGGTTTTACGACAGGGTTCGGACACATACATGTTTTTACGCACGTACGATATTCGGACAGTTTATACTAGCAGGCTTTGGTTTAAGCCAGATTCTAGTATTGGATTATTGGATTTATACAGTCTCAAGTATTTCCGCGTTTTCACGGATGGGAGGGGCATTCTCGTAATTAGCCGAGAAGCTTCTAGAAGATTGATGAGTTGGAGGCTAAGGTGGCATTTGCATTAATTGGTTTAATGACTCATGGTGTGATTCATCCATAGGAGTTAATGATGCATTTATGACTTAATGACTCATGGGATGAATCACACAAGGTGAGTTAATGAAACATGATGATATTTTTATTTGTTATTCATTTAATAAATATCTTATGCTTCATATATTCATAATGAGATATTTTTCCAAGATCATTCTCACTCTCACCTTCTCTCTCCTCAAGCTCTCTCTCTCTTCAAAGAACTAACCCTAACCTCTCATGTGTTGAGATCCAAGGGTTAGTAAGACTAATAGATCCCTAATCCTTTTCTATATCGTCTAGGTTGCTTTGATTAACACTAATAGCCACTTAGTTACCTCAAGTGTGGGGTTAAAGCTTGGAGAAGTAGCTCTCGGGTGGATCTTCTATCACAACGAAGAGGCCGACGAGGAGGTGGTCTACGAGAACAAGAAGGACTTGATTCATTAGGTATAATCATCTTTCATAGTAGCTAATCACTTCTATGTTGTTGTTAGTTAGGGTTTAGCAAAGATCCGTAAAATTAGTCGATGTTAGTTTAAACAAAATGATTGTTTTACCTATTCCGCCTCCCCGCATCATGTGGGGTGTCTATCATCGACTTACACAACGAAGAGACGAGTCCGAAGCAGTCGACATTAGAGAAAAGTGGAGTAAGAGGTTTGTACGAGATCTTGATGAGATGACGTTCCACTCCGCCGACGTCTGAGATGTAATACGCATGCAGAGGTGTTGTATATGGATATATCTTCCAGAAGGAGTCGTGATGAGTATGCAGCCGTTCCGGAACAAGAAATAAATATAGTAAAAGGATGATAACTTCCGGGCAGTGCGGAAAAAACGAGACTTGGGAGAAACTTCGACAGAACCTTTCTGGAAATACTAAACGAGAAGACCTGGACCCAGGAGCGGTCATATGGCGCACACCCAGTAGGTCAGAGTTCGGCATCGTCGACGAGACATGTTATGAGTAACCATGATAGTTGACCAGAGATCTTTAGAGGATGTGTCAGAGCGGACTGCTTCCGTTATCGTTTCTATATTGGACCGTTGAGCCGAGGAGCTATGTACTTAGCAATCTGCAGTGAGAGACGAGAGCCTAAAGGCACTAGGCGACAGGCCATGATCAGAAGGCAAGTAGATATCTTGCTCTGCCAACATTAGATACACCAATACCCTCTTGACTTTGAAGGACGGACATATCGACGACAATATTTATGATTTGTGATTTTGTGATTTACTATCACGTATCCGTCACTTTGGATTTCAGTATTTTGGGGTGATTTATTACATGATGGAGTTTTGATGACCGAGTTTCATGATATGTGATTTCATGCCTAGGGCATGTATATGATTTGACTTATGCTTTCGGCATATTTTTCATGCACTTCTAGTATTCGATTTGCTTTTGTGCACGCCGATGCACAGGATTGTGAGATTTCATACCACGGTATACCTGATTGGGATTTTGATTGTGTTAGTCCATGTCGCGCACCCCGCGGGATCGTGGGGAGGCGGAATAGGTGAAAAACAATTTTCAAAAGATCGCGACACGAACTTGGACTCCAGGATCGGTGCTAAACCCTAACTAGCAAACTAAAAGTGAGGTTTAACTTAAAGTACAGAAGTTTATACCTCATGATTCTGGTCCTTCTAGTCTTCATTCGTCGCTATCCTTCTTCTGGTTGTTGACTCCGTGGATTGTTTGGATCGCCGCTCCCTCATCGGACTCCTCACACCCATGATGATACACCCGAGGAGATGTGCATCGAACTCCTACCTCAACGGAGGCAACTAGGGAATCAAGGTCTCTACTCATGATGTCGTAGGAGATGTAGAGATGTGTGGATGGATTGTAATATCTATGCTTGCCCTAGATCATTCAACACATGAGTTCACTAGAGTTTTGAGGAAGAAGGTGACCTTAGAGAAAAAGCTAGTGAGGAAAGAGAGTGAAGAATGGAGTTAGTTCTCTACATTTTCTTAACTGAACCATATTGATAATTCCCTTGATAAATCAATACGAATTATCACATATATGGTTCAAGTAACAAAAAAATGACTCATGGGCCAAAAACTAACCATGTGTCAAAAGAAGCTAAGTCCATTTTCATGCAATTTCTACCTTATTATCCTATGTCATAATGCATTTTTCATTTAAACAAAAATGAATAATAACAATATGATATGTCACCTTCTAGAAGCATTTTTGACCATTTACAAAAATGCCCCTCGTCCGTACATATGTACCCGTATCCGTATTCCGAAAAATGCGGATACAAAAAGACGAAAACAATCCATCAGTACAATACTAGGATCCGGCTTAAACCAAAGCCCGCTAGTATTGTCCATCCGAATCATCATGTGCGCATGAGTACACGCACGTGATCGAACCCTGTCGTAAAACCATACACCTCTACATCTTTTGTCCAATGCAGGAAAACCCTCTGTGTGGGACTCTAAAGACTCGACATTACGCTGGCAGTGGGGTTAACCACAGGTCGCAAGCGGCACTAGCTGTACGTAATGACCCCCAGGTATATGTCGATGAGAAGGCCGATGAGAATAACTCATCCGAACTCCAACTGAGCCTATATGTGACAATCTCCGTACAGTCCAGTCTGTTCATTTATGAGTATCGCATGTCGGGCCTAGGGGGGCGGTAAACGTCAGACCCCTAATAGCGGTACAAGATGTGCCGGAGTGTAGCCCAGAACACCCTGAGAAACTACTGGAAACACTACCAGTAAATCGGGCTTACCCTGGCCTGGGACTTTGTGTAATGGCTCTCCAACACAGCGCGACATCAACCCCCAATACCGGGAGAGACGAATCATATCTAACCGCCAATACCTCCAAGTGCTTTGGGACTGCACCCAACAACTACCTGTTTGCATGACTCCTTTGAGCCGTGGTAGGGTAGTAATCAAAGTACAGTGGGAACACACTCGAGGCGAAGTGGAAGTGTCAAGTCCACGGACTAAGCTGTACTCATATCACCTGGGAACTGCTACCTGACGATAGGTATATTACTAACCAGCAGCTCCCAACAAGTCCTGTCCGGTGTACTCATAACCTAATGAGCACCTGCATACTATCTCCAGTACGACGTACTAATGGCTGTGGGACAGACCATCTCCCCTGCTGGGATGAGAAGCGTACACACTAGTCTACTCTGGAGTATCGATGCCCTGTCTCGATAATCCTACGACTAGGGACCTGTATAAGGATGTGCTTACAGACTACCAAACCCCCACTAGTGTGACTGCCATCACAACGCTGGTAATCAAGCAATGATCCTAAAGGCTCTACTAATATGTATAAGCGATATGTTAAAAGAAACACATGCACATATTGAAGTAGAAACAAACCAGGTAGTATACTACCATTTTGAGCAAGATTGTCAATATAACTGTGAATATCTCAAGCTTCCATTAAGTAATATACAAACTTGTCTGATACAATAATGGCCTCTAGGGCATATACACTAACAATCTCCCACTTGCACTAAGGCCATATACTGGCATATTGCAGACCGAAGGTCTTGAATAGTCTCTCGAACACTGTCTAAGAGATGGTCCTGGTGAGTGGATCTGCAGTGTTATTCTTCGTATCTACTTTCCTTACCTCGATCTCCTTGATCAAGTGTTACCGCCTTAAGATGTGTCTGGATCACTGATGGGACTTGGGTCCTTTCCCTAAAGCTATAGCGCCGAATGTTGTCGCAATACAAAAGAATAGGAGCAACAATGGAAAGAACCACCTGAAGTTCAATTAGGACCTTCTTTATCTAGATTGTTTTTTTTTTGCGGTGTCACAAGCAGCGATCTACTCCGTTTCCCTTGTTAAGTCAGCAACGGTGTTCTGCTTGGAGCTCTTCCAATAGACCATCCTTCTACTGAGGATAAGGCTATAACTCGATATGGATTTGGAGTCATTCTTATCACTCTGAAAGCTGGAGTCAGCAAAGGCCTCGATCTGGAGGTCCAAACTGCTGTACACCATGAACATCTCCTTAGTCCTTTTTAGGCACATGATAATGTTCAATACTGCTTCCCAGTACTTCTCCCCTGGGTTTGACTGATACTGGCTTACCATGCTTTCGCTGTGTAAGCAACATCTGGTCTGGTATACCACATCGCATATGTTATAGAGGCTACCGCAGTAGCGTAAGGTTTAATCGATATGCGAGCCATTTCCAAATCAGTCTTGGTAGACATTTCTTTGGAGAAGGTGATTCTGTGACAAGCTGGTAGACTACCATGCTTTAGAATCTTTCATACTAAAATATTTTCAGTATGGCGTTGGTGTACCTTGACTTTGAAAAAAATCCCACTATCCACTCTGATCTGTTATGATAGATCTGGATCCCCAGAATGTAGTTGGTATCACCCAGGTTTCTCATGGAGAACCTCTGTGACAAGAATCTTTTGACTGATTGTAATATATATATATACCTGGTTCATCTGGATTATTGATAAAGTCGAATTCTTTGACTTTCTCATTAAAAACAAAAGTTCCAACTCCGCGATGCCTGCTTTAGTCCATAGACTTAAGCATCTTACACACATACCTGCTGCTCCCACTCTGATTGAAAACCCTCTGGCTGAACCCTATAGATGCACTCTTCCAAATACTGAAAAAGTCATCTATACGTTCATCTGCCAGAACTTACAATCATGGAAGACAACAATGTCAAGAAGGATCCGAATGGATTTGAGCATAGCCACAGAAAAAGGTTTCATTATAGTCCAAACCAGGTCTTTGATGGAAAGAACCCTTTACAACAAGTCTAGCCTTATAGGTTTTAACCAGTCCATTTACACCAATCTTCTTTCTGAAGATCCATTTGCAGCCTATGGGTTTTACCCTTTCTGGAGCAAAGTTCAAAGTCTATACTTTGTTGGTGTATATGGACTCCATTTTGGTCCATTTTTCATCTAGCCATTTTACTGAGTCTCTTCTCTAAATGGCATACTGGAAGCTAGTTGGCACATCATTGTCAACGATGCAATCCTCTCTATCCCCGTCTATGAGAAAACCTCAGTTTCTCTCGGGCGGATGAGACTGCCTATTACTTCCTCGGAGTGGCGTAAGTATGTCCGGTTCTTTTGAATCTTCTGGTTCCACCTCACTTTCAGTAATGGTTTGTGGTTCTGTAATTTCTTCCGGTTCTATTGCACGCCCACTATTTCCTTTAAAAAGATTAATTTTCCAAAAAGTGGGCATTTTGAGAAACAACAATCTTTTGTTCCTCCATGAAAATAGAAAAAATACCCCCTGGAGTCCTTTGGGTATCCCACAAACTTAAACAGTACTGATTGTGCCTCGAACTTGTCTATATTCTGCTTTTTATAAAAGCTGGACATCCCTAAATCTTCAGGTACTGAAGATAGGATTTCTTCCCAATCCATATCTGATATGGTGTGGTAGGCACAGTCTTAGTATGAACCCTTTTCAAAAAGATATGCAGCTAATCCTAGTGCATAACTTCAGAAGGATGACGATAACTTAGTGTTACTCATTAAGGAACGAACCATATCCAATAGGGTTGTATTCTGTCTCTCCGATACACCATAAAGTTGTGATGTGTATGGAAGAGTAAGTTGAGAGAGATTTCTTTTCTCCTTTTAGGTAATCCAGGAACATGGCAATTATGTATCACTACTTTGATCAAATCTCAGTGAGTTGATACTTGTGCCTGTTTGTTTTTCCTCTTCAATCTTGTATTCCCGGAATTTCTCAAAAGCCTCGGATTTATGCTTCAATACGAAGACATGTCCTAACCTAGAAAAATGACCCGAAAAAGTAATGAAAAATAGGAATAACCACTTCGTGCATATATAGACATTGGACCTACACAATACTGTGTATGTGTCCTAAGAGCTCGCTCGCCCTTACTCCGTGTCCAGTGAACAGAGTCTTTGTCATCTTTCCTATGAGACATGATTGACTAGTTACAAAAGACTGATATTCGAACGGATTCAAATATCCCTTTATATATAACGACATCAACCTTGTTTCAATGATGTGACCCTGTCTATAATGCCATAAGAAATTCCTATTTGATTCTGGAGACTTTCTTATAAGTGTGTTTTGGACGTTTGAAAACTTGAGCTTGATCTAATACGTATATACAGTTATTTAATGTACCTGACCCAATCAATACTTTGATTTAGGTGGATGTGGATTACATCGCTTACATATGTAAATCCTATCCTTCTTTATATGTAAAGATACAGATATGAAATTTACAAGCTTGACTAGGTACATATAAACAGTTACGTAGAATCAATAACTGCTCACTTGTCAATTCTAGATGATAATCCTCTACGGATACAACATGCTTGCTCATTCCGTTAGCACCTCAGAGAGTCATATCACCAGCCCTGATAACTCTACGGTTTCTCAAAGTCTATGAAAAATGATATCCTGATCTGGTATTATGTATCCAGGAAGTAGAGTTATTTGACAGATTGTTTTCAAACACTAACACACCCGAAGCCAAAGCCACAACATGCTTCGGATCCTGGATTCTGGCTTTCCAAGCCCTACATCCCTTCTGCCAATGCCCTTTCCCGTGATGATAAGAACATCCCTTCTTTACTACCGTTAGCCTTGAAACTTTTGCCCTTCCCTTTTCTTCTACTTTACAGACACTGCCTATCGGCTTTGTAGAGGCCTTCTTCTTCTCACCCTTGGGTTTTACCTTGGATCTAGAAGAGGAATATTTCCCAATAAGCCGAGCGGGTGTCTCCCTGGTTTCCTTCAGGGTGCCCACAACTGGAAGTATAACTTTCTTCTCCTGGGCGTAAGTAGAAGGTAGGGACTGTAGAAGCAAGTCATCACTCGACTTGTTCTCCAACGTGGTCTCCAGGTCCATGAGCTATTCAATACAGCTAATCATTATAGGGACGTGGTCCTCTACAGATGATCCGACAGCCAACCTCGCTTGAAGCAATTCCTTCGAGGTCTCATATCTTGCGATACGAGATTGCTCTCCATATAAATATTTGTTATGGAGGAAGGTAGAAATTAAGTCCATCATCTCGTGCTGCCTCTGGTATGTACGATCAACTGATGCCAACATGAGGCACTTGGCATTCCCATAGTCTTTTTCTGATGTCTTACGAATATCATCCGTGACATTGGAAACTGGACCTGGGATGGCAGTTGCTTGAGTAGTAATGAGGTGGTCCAGTTTTGTCATAGGTAATGGACATCTGGACAAATCATTGCTAGTTTTATAGTAAAACTCAGTCATGTTATTATCTAACTGTAACCTAATCTGGTCACCTGGTTGCTGTAATTTTGGAGAAAGAGAAGAATACACTCAGCATGATGCTCTTGCAAGTTTAGATTGGTTTTTAGTTTATCTAAACAGGATGGTTCCCACTGTTTCTCGAATCCCTCCTCAAACCATAAAAGAGGAATTAGTCAGGATTAATCTCACCCTCCAATACTTGCTTAACCGTTCAGCCAGGATAGTGTTGGTATTTCGAGGGAGGTTTTCCAAAGCTTTCGCGAAGTTCCTTAATTACAAAAACTTCTTTTCCCTGGAGGCATTGCCCCACTAACACTGTTCTAGACACCTACTTGGTTTATAGCATTGATTGTGTTAGTGAAAAATTCTCCTGAGGAGTAGTATATACTCACAGTAGGATCAGGATCCAAATATCATTGTGTGATAAAGCTGAAGGAATCCTACCAAAATTATCACACTCTAAATGGTATGCAGCACTAGCAAGTTTCAGTTTCTTTAGAAACTCCCGATGTGGATTTTTGCCCCATGCTCTTATGACCTTGACTTTGGCCAACAAATCATAAGTGACATGTTAAGTTCTACCCAACATTCTCCAGGTTAATTTGAACCCACCCGTACATACCCTTGACTTTGGCCAACAAAGCAGTACGACTGTCCCAAACTAACGCATCTATCTATGCTTCCTATGAATATTCAGCAGCTACCAATCACTATGTCTTGACTTTGGCCAACAAACATAGCTTGAATACTATTGACTATTCATATGAAATGACGGAGGGCTACGAATGGTTTTGGTAAAACCGTGAACGTAGTGAACTTGATATAATCGAGGGAACTTGATAGCTTTAAAAAGGAGTGGTTTAAGCTCCGCATTTAAAAGTTTGCTGTTTTGAAATAACCGAGTGGTATTTAAAATTTGTTCCAACGATTCAGCTTTGGTTTGTTTGCTTTGCATTTATATAATGTGTCCCATCAATTACACCTATCATCACAGAAAAAGACGAAAATACAACGTCTACTTATGCCATCCGCATTCGCCACTGGGTCCCGTCTAACACCGTTAGGTTACTTAACTAACGCCAGAGCGGGGGCTGGACTAGCGCGGATGCAAAACATAAGTAGCATCTATTATATATCATATATAATAATAACATTCATCTGATGCAATAATAGGCATTCCAGTTACAGAAGAACATATTGGATATGCTAGGAATATCGCATTTCGTTTATGCCTGTAATGAAAGACGGATTTCACGGTCGTGATGAATAGCCAAACCCCACCCCAGACCCCTACGGGTGCAGCAAACTACCCGCCAAATTCTAGAAGTGAAGCAGCCTCCCTGAACAAAGTGAGTAGGCCACTTGGCACTTCAAAGAACCCGGTAGTTTTTGTACCCCACCTTGGGTCTATCCTAGGAGCAGAAAACAGTGAAAGGAAAATAATACAACGGTGGCTACAAGCTCAACCCGGATGTGCCCCGCAAAATAATATTACATCAATTTTACAATTTACATGAATGAAAGATAAAAAAAAACGCTCATCTCACATTCCCGGCTATTCATCATTAACGATCCAACAAGTTCATATACACAAACCAACAAATATGTGCAACTTCAAACTAACAGACATATAGCAATTAGATGGAGTTTAAAACACATATAAACATTACAGAAGAACCGGTTAGCCAAGTACAATTAGAATTTCGATCGAAAAACATTTTCCGTAACCACCCCAAATGCAAACCAGCATTCAGAAACATACTGGGTAGAAACCAAATATTCCAGAGAGCTAAACACCTTAAGAAAGTAATAACAGAAGAAGAATGGCCTGAATCGGCCTCGGCCGCGACTCCGCGGTGGATCGGTCCGATTCGCCGCGGTTCCGCGGTCGTCTTGGAAATTCAGGGGACCAATTTTCTTCAGCCATCTTAGAAAACCCTGCACGTATTTTTAGTACACCTGAAATAATTTTTACAGCACTTTTAAAATTCGACAGAATGTAGGGTTTTCGGTGTTTTTTTCCAGTTTTTCCGACGATCGAAGTTCTAAAGCTTGCTAACGAACTAGTTTGGGTTTAGTAGGCTCTGATACTACTGTAAGTCCATGTCGCATACCCCGCAGGATCGCGGGGAGGTGGAATAGGTGAAAACCAATTTTCAAAAGATCGCGGCACGGACTTGAACTCCAGGATCGGTGCTAAACCCTAACTAGCAAACTAAAAGTGAGGTTTAACTTAAAGTACAGAAGTTTATACCTCATGATTCCGGTCCTTCTGGTCTTCATTCCTTGCTGTCCTTCTTCTGGTTGTTGACTCCGTGGATCGTTTGGATCCCCGCTCCCTCATCGGACTCCTCAAATCCATGATGATCCACCCGAGGAGATGTGCATCGAACTCCTCCCTCAACGGAGGCAACTAGGGCATCAAGGTCGCTACTCATGATATCGTAGAATATGTAGAAATATGTGGATGGATTGTAATATCTATACTTGCCCTAGATCATTCAACATATGAGTTCACTAGAGCTTTGAGGAAGAAGGTGACCTTGGAGAAAAAGTGTTAGTGTATATGCCCTAGAGGCCATTACTGTATCATACTAGTTTGTATATTACTTAATGGAAGCTTGGGATATTCACCTTGTATATACAATCTTGCTCAAAATAGTAGTATGCTACTTGGTTTGTTTCTACTTCAATGTGTACATGTGTTTATTTTAGTATATCGCCTATACACATTAGTAGAGCCCTTAGGATCTTTGCTTGATTACCAGCGTTGTGATGGCAGTCACACTAGTGGGGCTGGGTAATCTATAAGCACATCCTTATGCAGGTCCCTGGTCGCAGAACTATCGAGACAGGGCATCGATACTCCGGAGTAGACTAGCGCATGCGCTTCTCATCCCAGTGTGGGAGACGGTCTGTCCCACAGCCGTCGGTACGTCGTACTTGAGATAGTATGCGGGTGCTCGTTGGGTTACGAGTACACTGGACAGGACTCGTCGGGAACTGACTAGTTGGTATTATGCCTATCGTCAGTTATCAGTTCCCAGGTGACATGAGTACAGCTTAGTCCGCTGACTTGACACTGTCACTTCGCCTCGAGTGTGTTCCCACTGTACTTTGATTACTACCCTACCACGGCTAAAAGGAGTCGTGCAAACAGGTGGTAGTTGGGTGCAGTCCCGAAGCACTTGGAGGCAGTGACGGTTAGACAGGATTCGTCTCTCCCGGTATTGGGGGTTGACATCGCGCTGTGTCTAGGAGAGCCATTACACGAGTAGTCCCTGGCCAGGGCAAACGAGATATACTGGTAGGCTTCCAGTGTTATCTCAGGGTGTTTTAGGCTTCACTCCGACACGACTTGTACCGCTATTGGGGGACTGACGTTTACCGCCCCCTAGGCCCGCCATGCGATGTATCAGACGAACAGACCGGACTGTACGGAGAATGTCACATTCAGGCTCAGTAAGAGTTCAGATGGGTTTCGCCTCGTCAGTCTTCTTGTCGGCATCTACCTGGGGACCGTTACTCACAGCTAGTGCCGCTTGCGGTCTGTGGTTAAACCAACTGCCAGCGTAGTGTCGAGTCTTTAGAGTCCCACACAGAAAGCTATTCGCCTTTAGGCAAAAGAGTAGAGGTCGCATGGTTTTGCGACAGGTCGCATGGTTTTGCGACAGGGTTCGGTCACATCCGTGCACTTGTGCACGTACAGTGTCCGGACAGTTCACACTAGCGGGCTTTGGTTTAAGCCAGATCCTAGTGTACCTTTTGGGATTGGTTTTATCCAGTATGCATTCGTGTTCCTCGGAACGCGGATGCGGGTGTGTATGCACAGTTGACGGAGAGACAGAGGCAGAGGATTCTCATTAGGGTTGTTGACCGTTGACAGTTGACTATTGACTTTTTGCTCAACCCTAATGAGAATATGATATGTGATTAACAATTATATTAATTAAGTATTATGGTGACATGGTTGTTGAGGGATTGACTTTGTTGACTTGTTGACTTTTGTTGACTTGTTGACTTTGTTGACCGGTTGACTAGGCTTGACTAGTTGACCATCATGATAACTATAGCTATCATTTCATGGCAAAGACTTTTGCTTGTTTTCTCTTTTGTGCAAAATGAGTGCATGAAATGATATGGCTATGGTTGCTTAAACCATCACATAATACTTGATTGATATGAGGTGTTATGATTGTTTTGGATTATGAGAGCCAAATGAGAAAAGTCTTCTCTCATTCTTTCATGCTCATTCTCTCTCTTGTTCTTGAGCTCTCATCTCCTCCTCTTGCTCTCCCTCTCTTGACTCTATGGTTCACTTGTCTCATGAGTTGAGAACCAAGAACCATAGATAAAATCCCATACAAACTCTTCTCTACTCACTCTAGTTCACAAGGTTTAGCAAACTGAGTGAACTAGTTTCTTCAAAGTTCAAAGAAGGAGCCAAAGGTTGAAGCTTTCAGGTGGATCTATCTTCGGCGCAAGGAGACGATGGGGAGAAGCCGATTCGGACGACCATCGAAGCATGAAGACGAAGGAGTTCGAGAAAAAGAAAGGTATAACCCCCTAACCGAGTAGTTAGCAACTCGTAGTTAGGTTGTTAGTTAGATGTTTAACAAAGATCCGGTTTTGAGTCCATGTTACCACCTCTAAGAAAATTGTTTTTCACCAAATTCCGCATGCCCGAAAGTACCGGGAGAGGTAGCATGGACTTACAGTGGTATCAGAGCCTAGTTAAACTCTATCTAACATGTTAGCAAAGTAGCTAGAAGATCGATCAAAGAAAAGTCCCGAAATGAACCCCGATTTCATACTTGCTGTCGATTTTTTATGTTCTGTAAAAATAATAAATCATGCATCAAAAATCGACTCAGGGTTTTTAGAGTGCACTGTAGAAAGACGGTCCCCTGATCTCATCATTATGCCGCGGAAACGCGGCAATAGCTTGCTATTGCCGCGGTTCCACGGCCGTCTTAGTTCCTCTCTGGTTGTTCTTTGCTACAGTGTGCTTATGGGGGTATTTTGGGATTTTTGGAATATATATTTTCTGCCCAGATTTTCCAGAACGAAAATTTTATTTTTGGGGTTCTGAAAATCCGTATTTTTGATCGAACTTCTAAAAGACTTAAGCTGACGGGTTTTTCTGTGATGTGATATTTGTATTGAACGTCTGCTAATCGCTATATGTCGATTAGTGGGGGTTATACAAATCTGTGATCTGTAATGTTATTGGAATGTGTATATGAATTCATTGGATTGTCGCGGGTGAATAGCCGGGGGTTGTGAGACGAGAGTTTTCTTTTCTTTCAATTCATGTAAATTTGTAAATTGATGTAATAATTATTTGTATGGCCGCACAACCGGGTCGGGGTTGTAGCCGTCATTGTATAATTTCTTTTTACTGTTTTTGCTCCTAGGATAGACCCATGGAGGGGGTGCACAAACTACCGGGTATGCCGAAGTGCCGAGTGGCCTACTCACGGAGTTGAGGGAGGTTGCTTCGCTTCGGGTACTTGGCGGGTAGTTTGCCGCACCCGTAGGGGTCTTGGGTAGGGTTTTGGCTATTCACCGCGACCGTGTAATCTGCTTTTCGTTACAGGCTCGTACGAATTGCGGATTCCTTGTATATCCAATGTGTTCATCTGTGATCTGAAATGGCTATCATTGCAATATATCTATATATGATATTATTTAGGCGTTGCTTATGTTTTACAGCCGCGCTAGCCCAGCCCCCGCACTGTCGTTAGTTAAGTAACATAACGGGTAATGACGGGGCCCCGTGGCGAATGCGAATGGCATAAGCGTACGTCATATTTTGGTTGTTTTCTGCAATGGTAGGATTAAATGATGGGACGCATTAAAAGAACTAATGCAAGAATATCACGCATTAAAAGAACTAATGCAAGAAAATAAACCAAGTTAAAATCGTTGGAACACTTTCGGAAAACCACTCGGTTCTTTTCAAAACTAACTTTTAAATGCGGAGCTTGAGCCACTCCTTTTAAAAGCTATTTCGTTCCATCGATTATATCAAGTTCACTACGTTCACGGTTTTGCCAAAACCATTCGTAGCCCTCCGTCGTTTCACATGAATAGTCAATAGTATTCAAGCTGTGTATGTTGGCCAAAGTCAAGGCATAGTGATTGGTAGCTATTGGGTATTCATGTGTAGCATAGATAGATGCGTTGGTTTGGGACAGTCGTACTGCCATTTTGGCCAAAGTCAAGGGTAGGTACGGATGGATCCAAATTAACCTGGAGAATGACGGGTAGAACTTGACATGTGACTTATGATATTTTGGCCAAAGTCAAGGTCATAAGAGCATGGGGCAAAAATCCACATCGGGAGTTTCATAAGTAATGAAACTTGCTAGATTTGCATACCACTTGGAGTGTGATGATTCTGGTAGGATTCCTTCAGTTTCGTCACGCGATGATATTTGGATCCCGATCCTACTGTGAGTATATGCTACTCCTCGGGAAATTTCTCACTAAACGATCAATGCTCTAAACCTAGTAGGTGTCTAGAAAGGTGTTAGCGGGGCTACGCCCCCAGGGAAAAGAGGTTATTTAATTAAGGAACTTCGTGAAAGCGTTGGAAAACCTCCCTCGAAGTACCGACACTGGCCTGGCTGAACGGTTAAGTAAATATTATGCGGTGGGATTGATCCCGACTAATTCTTCCTTTTTGGTTTGAGGAGGGATTCGAGAAACAGTGGGAGCCATCCTGTTTAGACAAACTAAAAACCACTCTAAACTTGCAAGAGTATCATGCTGAGTGTTTCTTCTCTCTCTCCTAATTGCAGCGACCATTCGACATGACTGGACTTAAGTTACTTCTAGATAAAAACATACTGACAGGGCCAAACTACAAAGATTGGCTCAGGAATGTCAAGATGGCAATCACTTACGACAAGCTGGGGTATCTTCTTACCACCAAAGCTCCCCCTGTCCCTGGTCCCACTTCCAGCGTCGTGGATAAGGAAATCCGTAAGACTTGGGAGATTGATAGCGCGAAGTCCAAATGCCTCGTACTTGCCTCTATGGACAATGAACATCAGAGGAGGCACGAGAATATGGACTTGGAATCCATATTTCTTCATACAAAAGAACTGTATGGAGAGCAATCTCGTATCGCAAGATACGAAGCATCGAAAAAGTTATTTTCGGCAAGGATGGCCGTCGGATCATCAGTAGCAGAACACGTGCTTAAGATGATCGGCTACATTGAGGAGCTCGCGGACCTAGGGACCACATTGGAGAGTGAGCTCTATACGGACTTAGTTCTCCAGTCCCTTCCTTCCACTTACGCCCAGTTTATACTGAACTTCAACTTACAAGAAAAGGAAGTTGAACTTTCAGAGCTCCTCAACATGCTGAGGAGCACAGAGGGCACCCTACAGAAAGGTAGGGAAACATCCACTTTGTTTGTAGGAGGATCATCTTCTTCTAGGTCCAAGGCGAAAGCCAAGGGAAAGAAGAAGAAAGCCCCCGCCAAACCAAGAGGCAGTGTTAGTAAAGTGGATACGAAGGGAAAAGCTAAAGCAACAAAGAAAGCGGGGAAGCTTGTGGATAAGGAAGAATGCTTCTATTGTCATAAGAAAGGACACTGGAAGAATGATTGCAGGGCCTGGAAGGCCAGAACACAGGAATTGAAGCAGTTTGCAGCTTCAGCTTCAGGTGTGTATGTTATTGAAAACTGTCTTTCAATAAACTCTACTTCCTGGATATTGGATACCGGATCAGGATCTCATATCTGTAATTCTTTGCAGGCGTTGAGAAACCGTAGTGTTTTGAAAGCAGGTGACATGACCCTCAGAGTTGCGAACGAAGCTAGCATGGATGCTAAAGCCGTGGGGGACTATCACCTGGGAATGTCAGATGGACATGTTTTGGTTTTGCGTAATTGCTTTTTTGTACCCAACGCAACTTGTAATATCATTTTTGTATCTTTAGTTTCTAAAGAAGGTTATGAATTTGCGTTTGTAAGCAATGTTGTAAACATTCACCTTAATCAAGTTCTGATTGGGTCAGGTACATTGAGCAATGGTATATACGTATTAAACCAACCACAGATTTTCAATGTCCAGAATACACACAAAAGAAAGTCTCCGGAAATAAATCAGACTTTCTTATGGCATTGTAGACTGGGTCACATCAATGAGAGAAGGTTGACAAAGTTACATACAGAAGGATATTTGAATCCGTTCGAATATCAATCGTATGCCACTTGTAAATCCTGTCTCAAAGGAAAGATGACAAAGTCTCCGTTCACTGGACACGGAGTAAGAGCGAGCGAGCTCTTGGGACTCGTACACAGCGACGTGTGCGGTCCAATGTCTACACATGCGCGAAGCGGTTTTCTTACTTCATTACTTTTACGGATGACTTTTCAAGGTACGGTTATGTCTTCTTAATGAAACATAAGTCCGAAGCCTTTGGAAAATTCCAGGAATATAAGAATGAAGTAGAAAAACAAACCGGCAAAAGTATCAAGATTCTAAGATCGGATCGAGGTGGTGAATACTTGAGTGCCGAGTTCCTGGACTATTTAAAAAAGAATGGAATTCTCTCTCAGCTTACTCCTCCATACACCGCAACATAACGGTATATCGGAGAGACGGAACCGCACCCTATTGGATATGGTACGGTCCATGATGAGTAACACTGAGTTACCGCGATCATTCTGGGGGTATGCGCTAGAATCAGCTGCGTACCTTTTGAACCGAGTTCCCACTAAGACTGTGCCTACCACACCATATGAGATGTGGTGTGGGAAGAGGCCCCATCTTAATCACATTAAGACATGGGGAAGTCCAGCTTTTGTCAAAAAGCAGCATGCGGACAAGCTCGAGGCACGCTCAGTACAGTGCAAGTTTGTGGGATATCCAAAGAACTCCAAGGGATATTTCTTCTACTGCGAAGAGGAACAAAAAGTTATTGTTTCTCGTCATGCCCACTTTCTAGAACACCAGTTCTTAGAAAAGGAAATTAGTGGGAGCACAGTAGAACTGGAAGAAATTCCAGAACCACGAGCTATTACTGAAAGCTTAGTGGAACCAGAGGGTTCAAAAGAACAGGACATTCCTACGCCGCTCCGCAGGAGTAGTAGGCAGTCTCATCCGTCCGAGAGATACTACGGTTTTCTCATAGACGGGGATAGAGAGGATTGCATCATAGATTATGATGAGCCTACTAGCTTCCAGCAGGCCGTTCAGAGCGTTGACTCAGTAAAATGGCTGGATGCAATGCGGACCGAAATGGAGTCCATGTACACCAACAAAGTATGGACGTTGGACATTGCTCCAGACGGGGTAAAACCCGTAGGATGCAAGTGGATCTTCAACAGGAAGATTGGTGTAGATGTACAGGTTGAGACCTATAAAGCTAGACTTGTTGCAAAGGGTTTCCGTCAAAGACCTGGCTTGGACTATGACGAAACCTTTTCTCCAGTGGCTATGCTGAAATCCATTCGGATCCTTCTTGCCATTGCTGCCTTCCACGATTATGAGATCTGGCAAATGGACGTAAAGACCGCTTTTCTAAATGGAAATTTAGAGGAGTGTGTCTATATGGACCAACCAGAGGGTTTCATTCAGAGTGGGAGCAGCGGAAAGGTGTGCAAGTTGCTTAAGTCCATCTATGGACTAAAGCAGGCATCGCGGAGTTGGAACATCTGTTTTGATGAGACGGTCAAGGAATTTAGCTTTATCAAAAATCCAGATGAACCATGCATCTATTGTAGATTTGTAGCGAGAACTGTAGTATTCCTCGTTTTGTACGTGGATGACATTCTCTTAATAGGAAATGACATTCCTATGCTACAATCTGTCAAGGGGTTCTTGTCACACAGGTTCTCCATGAAAGACCTGGGTGATGCCTCATACATCCTGGGGATCCGGATCCATCGTGATAGATCCAAGAGGATATTAGGACTTTCACAGTCCAGGTACATCGACACCATACTGAAAAGATTCAGTATGGAAGATTCCAAGCGCGGTAACCTACCGGCTTGTCACGGGATCACCCTCTCTAAAGAGATGTCTCCCAAGACTGATTTGGAGAGGGATCGCATGTCTATTATACCCTACGCTTCTGCAGTAGGCTCTATAATGTATGCGATGTTGTGTACCAGACCGGATGTAGCTTATGCACTGAGTGTGGTAAGCCGGTATCAGTCAAACCTTGGGGACAAACACTGGATAGCAGTAAAGAACATTCTCAAGTACCTCAGAAGGACTAAGGAGATGTTCTTGGTGTATGGCGGAAAAGACCTCCAGATCGAGGCCTTTGCTGACTCCAGCTTCCAGAGTGACAAGGATGATTCCAAGTCTATGTCGGGTTTTGTCTTTACCCTCAATGGAGGGGCGGTGTGTTGGAAGAGTTCCAAACAGGAAACCGTTGCAGACTCGACGATGGAAGCGGAATACATCGCTGCATCTGATGCCGCAAAAGAAGCTGTCTGGATGAGGAAGTTCTTGAAAGAGCTTCAGGTGGTTCCGTCCATTGTTGATCCAATACCTCTGTATTGAGACAACAACGGGGCTATAGCTTTAGCGAAGGAACCCAGGTCCCATCAGAGATCCAGACACATCTTGAGGCGGTATCACCTGATCAGGGAGATCGTGGATCGCCAGGAGATCGAGGTTCGGAGAGTCGCTTCAGAAGATAACACTGCAGATCCATTCACCAAGGCCTTGCCCCAGACTCAGTTCGAGCGGCTGATCGAGATGATAGGTCTTCGATACGCCAGTACATGACCTTAGTGCAAGTGGGAGATTGTTAGTGTATATGCCCTAGAGGCCATTACTGTATCATACTAGTTTGTATATTACTTAATGGAAGCTTCGGATATTCACCTTGTATATACAATCTTGCTCAAAATAGTAGTATGCTACTTGGTTTGTTTCTATTTCAATGTGTACATGTGTTTATTTTAGTATATCGCCTATACACATTAGTGGAGCCCTTAGGATCTTTGCTTGATTACCAGCGTTGTGATGGCAGTCACACTAGTGGGGCTGGGTAATCTATAAGCACATCCTTATGCAGGTCCCTGGTCGCAGGACTATCGAGATAGGGCATCGATACTCCGGAGTAGACTAGCGCATGCGCTTCTCATCCCAGTGTGGGAGACGGTCTGTCCCACAGCCGTCGGTACGTCGTACTTGAGATAGTATGCGGGTGCTCGTTGGGTTACGAGTACACTGGACAGGACTCGTCGGGAACTGACTAGTTGGTATTATGCCTATCGTCAGTTATCAGTTCCCAGGTGACATGAGTACAGCTTAGTCCGCTGACTTGACACTGTCACTTCGCCTCGAGTGTGTTCCCACTGTACTTTGATTACTACCCTACCACGGCTAAAAGGAGTCGTGCAAACAGGTGGTAGTTGGGTGCAGTCCCGAAGCACTTGGAGGCAGTGACGGTTAGACAGGATTCGTCTCTCCCGGTATTGGGGGTTGACATCGCGCTGTGTCTAGGAGAGCCATTACACGAGTAGTCCCTGGCCAGGGCAAACGAGATATACTGGTAGGCTTCCAGTGTTATCTCAGGGTGTTTTAGGCTTCACTCCGACACGACTTGTACCGCTATTGGGGGACTGACGTTTACCGCCCCCTAGGCCCGCCATGCGATGTATCAGACGAACAGACCGGACTGTACGGAGAATGTCACATTCAGGCTCAGTAAGAGTTCAGATGGGTTTCGCCTCGTCAGTCTTCTTGTCGGCATCTACCTGGGGACCGTTACTCACAGCTAGTGCCGCTTGCGGTCTGTGGTTAAACCAACTGCCAGCGTAGTGTCGAGTCTTTAGAGTCCCACACAGAAAGCTATTCGCCTTTAGGCAAAAGAGTAGAGGTCGCATGGTTTTGCGACAGGTCGCATGGTTTTGCGACAGGGTTCGGTCACATCCGTGCACTTGTGCACGTACAGTGTCCGGACAGTTCACACTAGCGGGCTTTGGTTTAAGCCAGATCCTAGTGTACCTTTTGGGATTGGTTTTATCCAGTATGCATTCGTGTTCCTCGGAACGCGGATGCGGGTGTGTATGCACAGTTGACGGAGAGACAGAGGCAGAGGATTCTCATTAGGGTTGTTGACCGTTGACAGTTGACTATTGACTTTTTGCTCAACCCTAATGAGAATATGATATGTGATTAACAATTATATTAATTAAGTATTATGGAGACATGGTTGTTGAGGGATTGACTTTGTTGACTTGTTGACTTTTGTTGACTTGTTGACTTTGTTGACCGGTTGACTAGGCTTGACTAGTTGACCATCATGATAACTATAGCTATCATTTCATGGCAAAGACTTTTGCTTCCTTGCTCTTTTGTGCAAAATGAGTGCATGAAATGATATGGCTATGGTTGCTTAAACCATCACATAATACTTGATTGATATGAGGTGTTATGATTGTTTTGGATTATGAGAGCCAAATGAGAAAAGTCTTCTCTCATTCTTTCATGCTCATTCTCTCTCTTGTTCTTGAGCTCTCATCTGCTCCTCTTGCTCTCCCTCTCTTGACTCTATGGTTCACTTGTCTCATGAGTTGAGAACCAAGAACCATAGATAAAATCCCATACAAACTCTTCTCTACTCACTCTAGTTCACAAGGTTTAGCAAACCGAGTGAACTAGTTTCTTCAAAGTTCGAAGAAGGAGCCAAAGGTTGAAGCTTTCAGGTGGATCTATCTTCGGCGCAAGGAGACGACGGGGAGAAGCCGATTCGGACGACCATCGAAGCTTGAAGACGAAGGAGTTCGAGAAAAAGAAAGGTATAACCCCCTAACCGAGTAGTTAGCAACTCCTAGTTAGGTTGTTAGTTAGATGTTTAACAAAGATCCGGTTTTGAGTCCATGTTACCACATCTAAGAAAATTGTTTTTCACCAAATTCCGCATGCCCGAAAGTACCGGGAGAGGTAGCATGGACTTACAAAAAGCTAGTGAGGAAAGAGAGTGAAGAATGGAGTTAGTTCTCTACATTTTCTTAACTGAACCATATTGATAATTCCCCTGATAAATCAATATGACTTATCACATATATGGTTCAAGTAACAAAAAAATGACTCATGGGCCAAAAACTCACCATGTGTCATAAGAAGCTAAGTCCATTTTCATGCAATTTCCACCTTATTCTCCTATGTCATAATGCATTTTTCATTTAAACCAAAATGAATAATAACAATATGACATGTCACCTTCTAGAAGCATTTTTGACCATTTACAAAAATGCCCCTCGTCCGTACTTATGTACCCGTATCCGTATTCCGAAAAATGTGGGTACAAAAAGATGAAAACAATCCATCAGTACAATACTAGGATCCGGCTTAAACCAAAGCCCGCTAGTATTGTCTGTCCGAATCATCATGTACGCACGAGTACAAGCACGTGATCGAACCCTGTCGTAAAACCATACAACTTCTACATCTTTTGTCCAAATGCAGGGAAACCCTCTGTGTGGGACTCTAAAGACTCGACATTACCATGGCAGTGGGTTTAACCACAGGTCGCAAGCGGCACTAGCTGTACGTAACGACCCCCAGGTATATGTCGATGAGAAGGCTGATGAGAATAACTCATCCGAACTCCAACTGAGCCTATCTGTGACAATCTCCGTACAGTCCGGTCTGTTCGTCTATGAGTATCGCATGTCGGGCTTAGGGGGGCGGTAAAAGTCAGACCCCTAATAGCGGTACAAGTCATGCCGGAGTGTAGCCCAGAACATCCTGAGAAACTACTGGAAACATTACCAGTAAATCTCGCTTACCCTGGCCAGGGACTTTGTGTAATGGCTCTCCAACACAGCGCGACATCAACCCCCAATACCGGGAGAGACAAATCCTATCTAACCGCCACTGCCTCCAAGTGCTTCGGGACTACACCCAACTACTACCTGTTTGCACGGCTCCTTTGAGCCGTGGTAGGGTAGTAATCAAAGTACAGTGGGAACACACTCGAGGCGAAGTGGCAGTGTCAAGTCGACGGACTAAGCTGTACTCATGTCACCTGGGAACTGCTACCTGACGATAGGTATATTACCAACCAGCAGTTCCCAACGAGTCCTGTCCGGTGTACTCATAACTTAATGAGCACCTGCATACTATCTCTAGTACGACGTACTAATGGCTGTGGGACAGACCATCTCCTCAGCTCAGATGAGAAGCGTACACACTAGTCTACATTGGAGTATCGATGCCCTGTCTCGATAATCCTACGACTAGGGACCTGTATAAGGATGTGCTTACAGACTACCCAGCCCCCACTAGTGTGACTGCCATCACAATGCTGGTAATCAAGCAATGATCCTAAGGGCTCTACTAATATGTATAAGCGATATGTTAAAAGAAACACATGCACATATTGAAGTAGAAACAAACCAGGTAGCATACTACCATTTTGAGCAAGATTGTCAATACAACAGTGAATATCCCAAACTTCCATTAAGTGATATACAAACCAGTATGATACAATAATGGCCTCTAGGGCATATACACTAACAGTTTGAAGTGTGTTATATACTGTCGATTTCGATTGTGATATTCGATATTCGTTTTCATGCACATTGTGCACTTGATTTTGATTTTGCGCATACTTAAAGCACTTGATGCGATTTAGGTGCACACCAGATGCACTAAATCGAGATTTTTCGTACATATCAGATGCACCTGGTTTTGCTGTCTGGCACCACGTTGCCTTGACAGGTGTTTTCGTGCACACCCGTTGCACTTAGATTTGGTTTTTGTGCACATGTATGGCACATTCATGGATTTCGATTTCCGTGCGCACACGTGGTACTCATATATATATTTGAGATTGATTTCTTTTGGAGCGGTATATTTTATGATACTTACAATTTGGTTTAGTATTGAGCAGGACTGGTTAGAGGACAATACCTGAGTAGATGTTTGCATGCATTGATAGTTATCGAAGAGATTTCCAAAGAGGAGCTATAGTCTCAGTATTTACCTACGTGTCCGTGATGACACGAAACATTTTATAAAAGAAACCCTTCTAAAATTGCTTTCAAAATGGCAGGACGTGCATATTAAACAAAGGATATATAGATATATATATATATATATATATATAGTTATTTTCTTACAATAGACGTCCGCCACTGTGCAGTGTTGCGAACATCGCACGGCGATTTGAAAAAGGTTTGGCATGCATTGCTTCCAAATGTTTTAATGATGTATATCATGTTGGTTTTCGTATTGGATCTTGACATTTATGTCTTCCCCATAATTCCGATGATTGCGGGATGCTTGACGGAGTTTTGATTTTTGTTTATATATCCGTTTTTCATGCACATGCATTGCGCTACGATGTGTTTTATGTAATTATGATTTCGGAGCCCCGATGACTTGATGGTCTTGCTTAAATGTTTTTGTATTTGGGGGGAGTTTTAATTTAAATTCGGGGACCGAATTTCTTTAAGGGGGGAAGATTGTAACGTTTTGAAAATCGTTTAGGTAAAATTTCGGAAAATCGGTAAAATAACGGGTGTTTTCCGTAAAAATCAAGATATAAATATCTTTTAATATAATATTAAATATACATATTCTAGCTGTGTAATTGCTAGTATTTGGTGTTTATTGAGCCACTGGTTAAATTTCTAATTTTCTAAAAAATTTTCCGAAATTAATAATTTTAATATTATTTTAAGCCGTTACTAATACATTTAATTAAGGAAAATTACAAACTGGAATTGGTTGATAAAAATTTTATGCATCATGACACACTAAACAAACAAGTAAAAAATTGTTTTTGAAATGAAATGAAACTGTCAAACGGTGTTAGAAAATATCGAAGAAAAAGGCTTAAATAGCGATATTAGTGTAAATAGACTTGGGGTATAACATTTATCATTTTTCTCACCCACACAAACCCACACACATCCCCATGTCATGCTGGCCGAGCCCCTTGGCTGCCCATTCCCAATTTTTTTCCCCACTTGAAAAGGGTTTTGAAAGAAAAGAAAACAAAAGAAAAGAAAAGAATTAAGAGAGAAGTTAAATGAGATACGGGCTTTGACTTTTGGGTATTGCCTTGGCTTTTCCCCACCACACTCTCTCTCCCCACTCCCCATTTGGCCAAGCTTGCTGCAGCATCAGCCCCCCTCTCATTTCCCCCATTTCCCCCTCTCATTCCACCTCAAAACCTTTCAAAAATGCATAAAAAATCCTACAAAACCAAAATCCAAGCCCTACCCATTTTTCCTTAGCATATCTAGTATGGTTCTTGGTGAATAGAAGCTAATTTGGAGGGCTATGTGTGCTTGTGGGATCTTCAAATTGTTTGGGTATAAATTGAAACCCTTTTGCTTAATTTGTTGTTAATTGCTTGATTTAGCTTATTAAGTGTTTAATTAGGTTTAGTTGTTAATTTGGAAATTCAAGATTTAGGGTTTTTAAATCAATTAGGGTTTTTATAAAATCTTTAGGATTACATGGTGTAGTTAGCATGCTAAGACACAAAAGACTTAATCTTGTTGCTTATTTGTAGTTGCTACATTTAAAATTGTCCAATTTGCATAATATTGCAAACTAGGTTTTTAGATTTAATTCAAAAGGCGAGATTAAAAATATGGTTAGGCTTTCATCACATCATTAACATTATAATGAGTGGTTTAATACCTTAGGTTATGCAAAATCAAGCTTAGTTGTTGAATTGTGAATTTTACTTTGAGAATTGTTAAAATTGGATAAATTGCAAACTAGAATTTTGGGGTTAATGAATTTAATGAGATTAAATTGTGGAAATGGTTTGTATGGCTTATTTAAGTTGTTTAATAAGTAATATGGCCATTAGAATTGTTAAAACATCAAGTGTTGTACTAAAAAGGTAAATTTTGCTTGCTGGGTTTTCGGAAAAATAGTTTTTAAAGTGAGTTTGTGGTTTTTTTAAATTTTAACCTATTTCATATTATAATTAGTGTTTGTAAATGTGCAAATGGGTGCGTTTGGGTTTTTCTCAATGGGTTGATATTTGTACATCGATATCGAGAGTTGGTTTGGCTATTCTTGCATGCGTAAGCGATAGGTTTTGACCTATACGTGATACGCGTGCCGATTTGGTTTTCGTATGGCGTTTCGATTTCGAAATGGGTTTTTATGCGATACGATACGTTGTGACATGTAGGTACCTCATCTGGACTTCGAGACGACAAGCAAGCGCGTGGCGACGTCGGCACCGGCGAGCGAAGATAAGGTGAGTAGATTTATATCTACGGGGGAAGTCGGGTGGATGGCGTATAACAACCCGCAAATTATGAAGAATGAGGTGATGTGGTAACGATATACTTTTACATGTTATTATGAGATATGAACACCTAGTAAGAGAAGCCTTAGGAGCTTATGGGTTTAGGGTTAGCGAGACTTAAAGAAAGGACTTTAGCGGATTTCTTAGTCATGAAACCCTAGAGTAAGGATTTGCATACACACACCCCCACACACTTGCATGCATTTTAGTACTTGTGCATAAATGGGATATGTATATATTTATATGCACATAGGTATGGGACTATATATATATATACACACACGTATACCTATACATGGATAATGAGGAGAGCGGATGATATTTGGGGATGAGTCGATGTGTTTGGGCTTGATGCCACGAGATCGGTGATATGATTTGGATCGTATTATGAGATGCGAAATGTGATGATAGCATATCGGTAGGCGATGAGTTTCATACACACGCATTTATATATATGTTGATGATATTAGTAGTGTACTAGACTTAGATCGGTACCCCCTACCCACGATATATGATGACGTGGATACCAGATGAATAATATGATAAATGTGATATTGCCCCGTACCCAGTTTGGGATGCCGTACGATAGATTTACCGTACGAGCTATATATTGATGATAGATCCGCACTCTTGATTTGAGGATGTCATATCAGATGGTGTATCAAATGGGATACTATTGAGGCGGGATCATCGACTATTATATAGACAGATATATATCGACTCAGATGTAGGTGGCTTCCGTACCCCTTTCGATTGGTTGTTAGTTAGACCTATAGTTTACCTAGTAGTTGTCAGACTGAACCCGAGTCATACCTATTTCCAAAACTGATGAATCGTGAGTATTTTAAAGACATACCAAGGGATACTACGGATATTTTAAAAGACGTATCTTTTCTTAAAAACACCGTAGTCCTTATTTTCAAACACCACGATTCATGCTATTTCAAACGGCAAGACAGTATAACACATGTATAGTAAGGTAGATTCCTTATTGTTACGTTATTGTTCATGTTCCGCATATTATTGTTGTATTACTATTCATTTTCCTTATTATGTTGTTATCGCCTCATTGCATGTTATTGTGTACGTAGTAATTATGAAACCATGCTGTTAAGACACCAGCACCATTACCGATGACGTGTATGCTCCACGTACACTCACTTGCCGGCTCACACACATCTTCATCAGTAATTGTCATGTCACGTACACTTTAGAAAATACTATTTCAGTGACATAGCTTGCTAGCTGATAGTTGTAATATGTTATAGTTTCCATATGCTAGTTTAATTATTGCATTCATTGCATGATATCAGATGCATCCATATATTCATTGGTTATGCAGTATTATGGAGATTTATGCCGGTATTCACTGTTTATTGGTATCAAGATTTTGATGATTTCGGATTTACATGAGATTTCTGGATTTAGGGGAAAACTGCAAGAATTTAATAAAAGCTTAGTACATCATTTTAAAATGCAAATTGGGGGTTCTCGTGATGTATGAGTCGTCCACCATGAATTTTCATGATTCCTGTTGGATTTGGAAACCCGATTTGAGAAGTTAAATGAACTGTCTCGGGTACATGGTGGGCCCGGTATGGTACCCCGGGGCAAGAAGCTCGAGTTGTATTCAATGATCCTAGCAGGGGAGCACTACCTACCGGTGATATTATTTGGACTCATCGGTTATCCGAAGGATACCGGTCGGAGTCATGAGATGGTTATAAGCTGATCCGTTCTGCCGGAGCCCGCGGGCCGATCCCGCAGTTGATACGGATGCCTGAGATATTGAGATTTGAGATTTGAGATATTGAGATTTGATACTGAGATACTAAGACTTACGTTTTGTGTCGATGCTGGACCCTGATTTCTCTATTGCATTCATTGATGATACGTGATTGACATACATATAGAAATCTCATTGATTAAAGAAAGCAGTTGTCTCACTCATGATATATTCTGTTTCCATTCGTAATGTATTCATACATCATATATTTGATATGTTGCTATCTGGGGCACTGACACGAGCAGGTAGTATTACACTATACATAGCTGGACCAGGATTTTTATTTTAGGATATTACCTTATATGACCTAGGATAGCGTTATGCATGCGATTTCAACTCGTAGATGTTTTCTACTCACGAGTTGGTAACTCACCCCCGTTGTGCCACAGTTACTTGCAGGTTTTGCCGTACAGGTTTCGTTGCAGCTTTGCTGGCACACTGTTCCTTCCGGGTGATTGCTTTGGTAGGTGGGTTCTTTGCATCAGGACCACCATTGTTCATTTATTATTTCTGTTGTATCTAGAAACTCCATCAACCAGATTGTATATTTGAGAGAGATAGAAAACCAGACTTATTATTCTTTCGACCTTAGAGTCGCGCGTTGTATTATTATGGTTTTCATGCTGATTTTGGGTTTTCTTTTAAGTTTTGATCCTCGCCCTTCGGCGTTGTATATTATATTGCTTGTGTGGTTGTGACCATCGATTGACGAAGAGCTAGCTCCCGCTTGGGGATGCCTTTTTATTCATTTCGTATACTATTCATGTTGTAACCCGTTTGGGGCCAGTATTTACAAAGGAGACTCTGCTGAAATTTTCAGAAAATATTTGAGATTTTAAAAAATACATACTTCGGCCTATGTTGATTAAAACTACTTGTTTTCAATTGGTTTTTCCTTCACTCTACTGCTTCTTTGGTTTTGATTTCTGGGTTTTGGCTTACATAGATTACGTACGCCTCGAGACGTTTCGTAATTTAAGTGCTGGTCATGTTCCGTACTTTTCGGGTCGTAACAAAGTTGGTATCAGAGCGTTAGGTTTTACCTTCGGAGTGTAGGACGACCCTTGGTTGATGGAGTAAGTAGCTTTAGTAGAGTGACATACCATACGTATGTTCCGCGGCATATTTACGATACGCTACTCCACTTAAGAAGCCTTAGGATGTACATTTTTTTGCACAGTATTATATTCATTCCTATGATCTAGCCTCATCAGTACCAGTTATGGTTTTGTTACTACGGTTACACGGGCAGAGAGCTTCGGCTAGATTTGCGTCAACATGAGTTCATCGCGGTCGAGGACTGACCTGGACAAGATTCCAGGGACATACGATTGCTTAGAGCCGTCGTTTTATTACGTTTTCGCACCATGAGCGTTTGATGGATCGCTTTTACGAGATTTCTCGAACGTGCAGATCAGCACCAGAGGATTGAGCCACTAATAGAGGCCAACCAGATTGTGATGACCGTCAGAGCACAAATTATTTGATGATTGAGGCACTGTCCAGCGTGCGGACGAATGAGCCAGTTATTTTGGCGAATGAAAAGATATCGTCCCAGATGTTTGAAGCTAATGCCGCACGAGTTATACTTCGAGATATGATAGAAGATCGCTAGTCACCAGAGATGAAAGACTAGAACATGTGATACATTGCCTACCCGATGCGAGGTCATCAGATTGATTGGTTCCAGTTAGAGACGACTTCACGCGGATACGTTGAGAGTCGATAGAGACGATCGAATGTCAGGGACCCATTTTCCAAGTTTAACGTATTCGGAAAACAATGCAAGCGGTTCTACGGACCCTCTAGAAGAATGAAACCCTAACTCGATTTAATGACCATGGAACGCCGGTGAACCTTAGGGTCTGCGGCAGTTTAGTGGTGCCATTAGTGAGGCTTGGGTCTGCCCTTCTACGATTGGTCTATAGGTGCTGTGGAATATATTCGATACTATTAAACTGTACCCAAGATGTTGAGCTCTTGGGGGATTTTGAGGTTTTGAAAAATCGATCAGATAATTCGACTTCATTCGGATATCAGGTGATGAGATGCATTGATTGGGAGACTCAAGATACGAGTATAGCTATTGGAGCACAGTCCATGCAGCCATGAAGAGACGAGTCCGAAGCAGTCGACATTAGAGAAAAGTGGAGTAAGAGGTTAGTACGAGATCTTGATGAGATGACGTTCCACTCCGCCGACGTCAGAGATGTGAAACGCATGCAGAGGTGTTGTATATGGATACATCTTCCAGAAGGAGTCGATGAGTATGCAGCTGTTCCGGAACAAGAAATAAATATAGTAAAAGGATGATAACTTCCGGGCAGTGCGGCAAAAACGAGACTTGGGAGAAACTTCGACAGAACCTTTCTGGAAATACTAAACGAGAAGACCTGGACCCAAGAACGGTCATATGGCGCACACCTAGTAGGTCAGAGTTCGGCATCGTCGACGAGATATGTTATAAGTAACCATGATAGTTGGCCAGAGATCTTTAGAGGATGTGTCAGAGCGGACTGCTTCCGTTATCATTTATATATTGGACCGTTGAGCCGAGGAGCTATGTACTTAGCAATCTGCAGTGAGAGACGAGAGCCTAAAGGCACTAGGCGACAGGCCATGATCAGAAGGCAAGTAGATATCTTGCTCTGCCAGCATTGGATGCACTGATACCCTCTCGACTTTGAAGGATGAACATATCGACGACAATATTTATGATTTGTGATTTTGTGATTTACTATCACGTATCCGTCACTTTGGATTTCTGTATTTTGGGTGATTTATTTCATGATGGAGTTTTGATGACCGAGTTTCATGATATGTGATTTCATGCCTAGGGCATGTATATGATTTGACTTATGCTTTCAGTATAGTTTTCATGCACTTCTAATATTCGGTTTGCTTTTGTGCACGCCGATGCACAGGATGGTGAGATTTCATACTACGGTATACCTGATTGGGATTTTGATTGAAGTTTGTTGTATACCGTCGATTTCGATTGTGATATTCGATATTCGTTTTCATGCACATTGTGCACTTGATTTGGATTTTGCGCATACTTAAGGCACTTGATGTGATTTAGGTGCACACCAGATGCACTAAATCGAGATTTTTCGTGCATATCAGATGCACCTGGTTTTGCTGTCAGGCACCACGTTGCCTTGACAGGTGTTTTTGTACACACCCGTTGCACTTATATTTGGTTTTTGTGCACATGTATGGTACATTCATGGATTTCGATTTCCGTGCGCACCAGACGCACGTGGTATTCATCTATATATTTGGGATTGATTTCTTTTGGAGCAGTATATATTATGATACTTACTATTTGGTTTAGTATTGACCAGGAGTAGTCAGAGAACAATACCTGAGTATATTTTTGCATGCATTGATAGTTATCGAAGGGATTTCCAAATAGGAGCTATAGTCTCAGTATTTACCTACGTGTCCGTGATGACACGAAACATTTTATAAAAAAAACCCTTCTAAAATTGCCTTCAAAACGGCGGGACGTGCATATTAAACAAAGGATATATATATATATATATATATATATATAGTTATTTTCTTACAATAGACGTCCGCCACTGTGCAGTGTTGCGAACATCGCACGGTGATTTGAAAAAGGTTTGGCATGCATTGCTTCCAAATCTTTTAATGATGTATATCATGTTAGTTTTTGTACTGGATCTTGACATTTATGTCTTCCCCATAGCTCCGATGATTGCGGGATGCTTGACGGAGTTTTGATTTTTGTTTATATATCCGTTTTTCATGCGCATGCATTCCGCTACGATGTGTTTTATGTAATTATGATTTCAGAACCCCGACGACTTGATGGTCTTGCTTAAATGTTTTTGTATTTGGGGGGAGTTTTAATTTAAATCCGAGGACCGAAATTCTTTAAGGGGGGAAGATTGTAACGTTTTGAAAATCGTTTAGGTGAAATTTCGGAAAATCGGTAAAATAACGGGTGTTTTCCGTAAAAATAAGGATATAAATATCTTTTAATATAAAATTAAATATATATATTCTAGCTGTGTAATTGCTAGTATTTGGTGTTTATTGAGCCACTGGTAAAATTTCTAATTTTCTGAAAAAATTTCCGAAATTAATTATTTTAATATTATTTTAAGCCGTCACTAATACATTTAATTAAGGAAAATAACAAATTGGAATGAGTTGATACAAATTTTGTGCATCATGACACATTAAACTAACAAGTAAAATATTGTTTTTGAAATGAAATGAAACTGTCAAACAGTGTTAGAAAATATCGAAGAAAAGGACTTAAATAGCGATATTAGTGTAAATAGACTTGGGGTATAACATTTATCATTTTTCTCACCCACACAAACCCACACCCATCCCCATGTCATGCTGGCCGAGCCCCTTGGCTACCCATTCCCAATTTTTTTCCCCACTTGAAAAGGGTTTTGAAAGAAAAGAAAACAAAACAAAAGAAAAGAATTAATAGAGAAGAAGTTAAATGAGATATGCGCTTTGACTTTTGGGTATTGCCTTGACTTTTCCACAGTTCACTCTCTCTCCCCACTCCCCATTTGGCCAAGCTTGCTACAGCAGTAGCCCCCCTCTCATTTCCTCCATTTCCCCTCTCATTCCACCTCAAAAACCCTTCAAAAATGCATCAAAAATCCAACAAAACCAAAATCCAAGCCCTACCCATTTTTCCTTAGCATATCTTGTATGGTTCTTGGTGAATAGGAGCTAATTTGGAGGGCTATGTGTGCTTGTAGGATCTTCAAATTGTTTGGGTATAAATTCAAACCCTTTTACTTAATGTGTTGTTAATTGTTTGAAGTTAGCTTATTAAGTGTTTAATTAGGTTTAGTTGTTAATTTGGAAATTCAAGATTTAGGGTTTTTAAATCAATTAGGGTTTCTATAAATTGTTTAGGATTACATGGTGTAGTTAGCAAGCTAAGACACCAAAGACTTAATCTTGTTGCTTGTTTGTAGTTGCTACATTTAAAATTGTCCAATTTGCATAATATTGCAAACTAGGTTTTTAGATTTAATTCAAAAGGCGTGATTAAAAATATGGTTAGGCTTTCATCACATCATTAACATTATAATGAGTGGTTTAATACCTTAGGTTATGCAATACCAAGCTTAGTTGTTGAATTGTGAATTTTACTTTAAGAATTGTTAGAATTGGATAAATTGCAAACTAGAATTATTGGGTTAATGAAATTTAATGAGATTAAATTGTGGAAATGATTTGTATGGCTTATTTAAGTTGTTTAATAAGTATTATGGTCATTAGAATTGTTAAAACATCAAGTGTTGTACTAAAAAGGTAAATTTTGCTTGCTAGGTTTTCGGAAAAATAGCTTTTAAAGTGAGTTTGGGGTTTTTGTAAATTTTAACCTATTTCATATTACAATTAGTGTTTGTGAATGTGCAAATTGGTGCGTTTGGCTTTTTCTCGATGGGTTGATATTTGTACATCGACATCGAGGGTTGGTTTGGCTATTCTTGCATGCGTAGGCGATAGGTTTTGACCTATACGTGATACGCGTGCCGATTTGGTTTTCGTATGCCGTTTCGATTTCGAATTGGGTTTTATGCGAAATGATACGTTGTGACATGTAGTTACCCCATGTGGACTTCGAGATGACAAGCAAGCGCGTGGCGACGTCGGCACCGGCGAGCAAAGATCAGGTGAGTAGATTTATATCTACGGGGGAAGTCGGGTGGATGGCGCATAGCACCCCCGCAAAGTTATGAGGAATGGGTGATGTGGTAACGATATACTTTTATATGTTATTATGAGATATGAACACCTACTAAGAGAAGCCTTAGGAGCTTATGGGTTTAGGATTAGCGAGAATTAAAGAAAGGACTTTAGCGGATTTCTTAGTCACGAAACCCTAGAGTAAGGATTTGCGTACGCGCACCCCCACACACTTGCATGCATTTTAGTACTTGTGCATAAATGGGATATGTATATATTTATATACACATAGATATGGGACTATATATATATATATACATATACCTATACATGGATAATGAGGATAGTGGATGATATTTGGAGATGAGTCGATGAGTTTGGGCTTGATGCCACGCGATCGGTAGTATGATTTGGATCGTATTATGAGGTGCGAAATGTGATGATAGCGGATCGGTAGGCGATGTGTTTCATACACACGCATTTATATATATGTTGATGATATTAGTAGTGTACTAGACTTAGATCAGTACCCCTTACCCATGATATGTGATGACGTGGATACCAAATGAATAATATGATAAATGTGATATTGCCCCGTACCCAGTTTGGGATGCCGTACGATGGATTTACTATATGAGCTATATATTGATGATAGATCTACACTCTTTATTTGAGGATGTCAAATCAGATGGTGTATCATATGGGATACTATTGAGGCGGGATCACCGCCTATTATATAGACAGATATATATCGACTCAGATGTAGGTGGTTTCCGTACCCCATTCGATTGGTTGTTAGTTAGACCTGTAGTTTACCTAGTAGATGTCAGACTGGACCCGAGTCATACCTATTTCCAAAACTGATGAATCGTGAGAATTTTAAAGACATACCAAGGGAAACTACGGATATTTTAAAAGACATATCTTTTCTTAAAAATACCGTTGTCCTTATTTTCAAACACCACGATTCGTACTATTTCAAGCGGCAAGACAGTATAACACATGTATAGTAAGGTAGTTTCCTTATTGTTACGTTATTATTCATGTTCCGCATATTATTGTTGTATTACTATTCATTTTCCTTATTATCTTTTTATCGCCTCATTGCATGTTATTGTGTACGTAATAATTATGAAACCATGCTGTTAGGACACCAACACCATTACCGATGACGTGTATGCTCCATGTACACTCGCTTGCCGGCTCACAGACATCTTCATCGGTAATTGTCATGTCACGTACACTTTAGAAAATACTGTTTCAGTGACATAGCTTGCTAGCTGATAGTTGTAATATGTTATAGTTTCCATATGCTAGTTTAATTATTGCATTCATTTCATGATATCAGATCATCCATATATTCATTGGTTATGCTGTATTATGGAGATTTATGCCGGTATTCACTGTTTATTGGTATCATGAGTTTTATGATTTTGGATTTACATGAGATTTCAGGATTTGGGGAAAACCGCAAGAATTTAATAAAAGCTTAGTATCATCATTTTAAAATGCAAATTGCGGTTTTCTCGTGATGTATGAGTCGTCCACCATGAGTTTTCATGATTGCTGTTGGATTTGGGAACCCAATTCGAGGAGTTGGATGAACCGTCCACCATCGTACGGTTATATATGAACTCGAAGGAACTTGTTCCAGATTCGAGGATGGTTTCCGGTTCTGGAGAAGATGAATAGGACTATTCAGTTATCATTTCCTTTTACCTTCTCTCAAGTTGCGAGTGCTCCTTGGATTAGGACGGTACACCTATTACGCTAATCGGATAGTCTTCATCCAAACCATAGGCAGGTGCCGAAAGGTAGGGAATGAAGATAACCGATTAGCCTAAGTGAGGTGTACAGAAGGTAATAAGTAAAGACAAATAAAGGGATTAGAAGAGGGCAAAGTAAATTGCGACTATTATTCACGACCAAACCAAGTATTTCATCGCCACTCCTACTTCACCTTTGTATTTCTCCAGAACACTCCGTATCACTACGAAGATCCACAGTTTATTGGATGATCCATCGTATGGTTATATACGAACTCGAAGGAACTTGTTCCAGTTCGGGGATGGATTCTAGTTCAGGAAAAATAGGAATAAGATTTATTCAGTTGTCTTTTATCTTTACCTTCTCTCGCGTTGCGAGTGCTCCTAAGATTAGGAAAGTACACCCATTATACTTATTGGATAGTCTTCTTCCAAACCATAGGCTGGTGCCGAACGGTAGGGAAGGAAGAAAACCATTTGGCCTAAAGGTGGTGTACAGAAGGTAATGACTAAAGACATATAAAGTGATTTGGAGAGATGGCAAAGAAATATACGGTTACAGTTGTGAATCTGATAATGGAAGAGGCATTACTAGGAATACCCGGATACCCCTTCGAAATATTTTCATGTTTCAGTTTCACTATGCGTTGTAAATAGAAAAATGATTTCCAAATTAGACCCTTGCTCCAGGGTATGTATTTACCAGGTATGATTCTCACATCTGTAAGGTTTTACAGATGATGAGTGGGAGTAAGTTATTGGGAATTGGGTGATCATCCGCATTATATCGGGATTCGTTGTAATTGGTGATATTTGAGGAAATCGCCTGGGTTGTTTGCCGGACGGCAAATATTTGGTTTTGAATATCCGTTGTTATGCACCAATTTCAAATTGATATATCTGTACGTTTATTTTTATAAAGTTAGATATAACTTTTTGAAATTATGTCCATGATATTTACCTATATCAGTGGATGGTTAGGTAAGGAGCATTAAACAGCGGTGTAATTCTTGTTAGTCATAAGTACAGTTTTCAACCTACGACACACAGGGAATGAGTTATTAGACTCAGGGGACTTATACAGAGTATTGTATGTTGTCCAGTGTCTATTAGGATAGAGGGGTTTGTACTCGTACTATATTCTGTTTACTTGTGACTTCTCTAGTTCTTAGACATGTGTTTCATAGAAATACAAGATCCAAGTTTTGAGAAGTTATAGATATTTGAATAAAGTAGAGAACCAGGTATTGCAAGTATCAGGATTCTTCAAGGTGATCGAAGAAGTAGATACTTGTGTATGGTATTCAGTTGATAGTAATGATTATGAGAAGTTGAGTAATGCTGATCGGCCTCTCTCCATTTAGTTGACATGCACTGGAGACAGCTGCATGATTTGAATTTGGTTCTAATTAAATCAGTGCCTCTGTTTCTATATTGGATATAGAATAGTTCATATCTTAACAATGTTAAGGTACGGGGAGTTGTCCGGCTTATGCTTAAAACCAGACTCTGGATAACTCAAGGCATGTTTCTGTAATGGCTGTTTGTGGGTTGACCCGGGCTATGACGATGGTTGACTTTCTACCATCTGGAAGATCAATAGTGATATTGTTGTTGACTCATCACAGTTTTAGTAAAATGGATTTTTTTTAGAAAACAGTAGTGGGAGTATGGTAGAACTGGAAGTGAGTCAATCTGGATATAGCGGATTGTCATTCCATTACTGAAAATTAAATAGGACCTAAAGATTCAATCTGGATTGTCATTCCATTAGCCACTCCGCAGATATGGTGTGTAACCTCAGGCACCCGAGAGGTACTCCGGTAACCTCAAGGACGGTGACAAGGAGGTTCTTGATTACCCAGACTTTCCATTGCTGTTGTTCCAGACTGTGAGACCCGGCAGGAGGATAAGTATAGCGTCGTTCTAAACTAGCTTTAGAAGTGTACATGTATATGACTCTGTCAGAGCGTTGTTGTAGTCAGTGGGAGCAGCGGAAGCATAGTGGACAAGTAGCTTATGTCTATTTATAGACTAAAGCGGATATAGCGGAGATAGATCATCTATTTTTTATATGACAGTCATAGGTTTTGACTTCATCAAAATAGGGAATGGATCTGTTAAGAAGGTAGTAGAGTGTGACGTCCTGGTATTTGGATGACATACACAGAGTAGGAAGTGAAATTCCTATACTACGATCGGTTATACTTTGGTTGTCACACAGTGGTTTTTTCACAAAGGACTTGGATATTACATCAAACATTCTGGTTACTAGATCTATGGTTTTTGATCTAGATTTGGATAATTTCCCAATCTGGGTACGTAGACAGTATTCTAAAAGTATTTAGAATGGACGACTCCTGGCATGGTGGTGTACCTGCAGGTGATGGAGTCACCCTCTCTAAAAGTGTCTTACAGACTAAAGGGGAGAGGGATGTGCATGATTGGCAGATCACTTGCTTAGGCAATTGAGTTGATCATGAGATGTCAAGTACCACACCAGATGTTGTTTTTGCACGAGATGCAATAAGTTGATATTAATCCAATCCTAGAGAAACGATCGGAAGCAGTTTTAGAACATAAGTGGATGTTCTAGGGATCTGATAACGGCAGCCTCCTTCAGGAGACGGTAATCATTCCAGGCTTCCAAGGTGACCTGGATGACAGAGTGACTGTCAGAGTTATAGTTTTCCCTCTGACGAGGGGCAGTAGTTTGGACAGGTGGTCCAAGAGGATACTGAGGGAGGCTTGGCGCAGGATACTGATTAAGTTCAGTTGACGATACAGTCTAAGATGTTTGGATTTGGAGTGAGCGGATCGGCAGGGGTTTCGTCTCTCCCGGTATTGGAGGTGAGATCGCGCTGTGTCTAGGAGAGCCATTACACGAAGTCCTTGGCCAAGGCAGGAGATTTACTGGTAGGTATTCCAATAGTATTTCAGGGTGTTCTGGGCTACACTTCGACACGACTTATACCACTTTTGAGGGTCTGACTTTTACCAAACCCCTAGGCCCGACATGCGATGTGTAGGGTTCCTAGGCATCCTAATGAGGTCTCACAAGGCATCAACCATGCCAATTTCAAACTTAAACGGTGCCGAGAAACCCTAGAACGGATCGTTGGCTAGATTTCTAGGCGAAAAGATAACTAGTTACCAACTTTAACTATAAGGAAACAGAAATACAACCTTTGTAGATCCGGTGCTCCACCTCCATAGCTCCGTAACGAAGTCCCCTCACTGTCCAAATGAATTCCCGGGCTCTAGCGTCGGCTTCGTCGGAGAAATGGCGAGCTAGGTCGTCGATGTCCATGCCGAAGATGATCTACGTCGAGGCATCGCTAGATCAAGCTCCACCTTCACCAAGCCATGAAACTTGTGAAGGAAACACACTCTACTACTTGGCAAGAGGTAGAGGATGAAGAAATAGGAAGTGGGTAGACTTTAGAATTGGATTTCTCACTAATTTCATCAATCCACCATTGATGAAGCAAGCTTTTCTTCCTTGAAGAAGATGAAGAAGAAGAAGCTAATTGTTATGATAAGTTATTATAATAAGAATAATAAAATCATTCTTATCATAATCTTAACCATGGTAATGTGTAGAGAGTTAATCATGGTTGAATGGAATGGTTAGGGTTAAGCATGAGACAAAATGGTCACTTGGTCAAAGTCTTCATGAAGCTTCAACAAGCTTCCAAAGAAAGCAACCATTTTGCATTATGCTTATCATTTTCCAAAATGAATAAACAAATAAATAAATAGATATGAAAATGAAAACCCTAACCATTACATAACCATGGTTTAAACTTTACACAAAACACAAGTTAGCATGCATCATGAAACATGATACAAACAAGTGCACAAAAATATATCACATATACAATGTGCACAAACCAAGTGAGAAAATCCGTTTAAAGTGAACCAATACTAGTTAGTGCAAAGTAATATATCAAATATATAATTATGCATTAAATCATTAAATCAACACTTGATTCAATGATCCGGTCATGTCACACGCAACCGACTAGTATTCAATGTATCGGCTTATCGAATCAATACTTGATTCGATAACTAGGTTATATCGCATACAACCATTCGATACATTCATCGCGAGAATAGAATACGGTATCACATACACGCATTATTCTCGGTCCCGCACATATCTCATATGCGCTCCTATTTCGTTTCGCTTGAGCCAGGAAACCTTTGTGTAGGACTCTAAAGACTCGTCAATACGCCGGCAGCAGGTGATGATCATATTAAGCACCCACAAGCCGCAAGCGGTCTGCTAAACGTAACGGCCACCCGGGTATTGAGCGATCTGAAGATCGACGAGCAAGCCCGCTCACACTCCAGTGAATCCAACCAGTAACACTACCGTACAGTCCGGTCTGATCGTCTGATATGTCGCATATCTCGCCTAGGGGTGGTAAACGTCAGACCCCAATAGCTCGATAAGTCGTGTCGATATGAGGTCTATAACTATTCGAGAAACTACTGGTAACACTTACCAGTAAATCTCAGCAACCCTGGCCAGGGATTTCCTGTTATAGCCAATCGAACACAGCGCAACATCAACTCCCTATACCGGGAGAGACGAATCCCCTCCTATCGCTCATTGCCTCCATGTGACTCGGGACTGTACCCAAAATCCACCGTTTTGCACGCCCTCTTGGACTTGGTAAGATGGAAATCAAAGCACAGTGGGAACCACACGAGACTCTATGACGATCTCGGGTCAACAGACTACTCTGTATCAGTGTCACCAGAGAACTGCCATCTGACGTGAGGTATAATACCATCTGGGAGTTCTCGGCGAGTCCGTCCAGTGTACCCAGTCTCTACTGAGCACCCGTATATCATCTCTGATGTCAAACACCGATGGATATGGGATCATCCATCGCCCATCTGTATGGGTCGAGAAGGTATACGCTAGTCTACTCTGGTATATCGATGCCCCGTCTCGATACACCCACAACTAGGGACTTTGAAGGATGTACTTATGGACTACCATGTCCCCACTAGTATGATCCGCATCATAGTCCAGGTAGTCAAGTATACATCCTAAGGGCTTTACCAACATGCAACAGAGAGACAATCAGTATACACATTAAGGTAAAGAGCAACCAGATAGCATACTATCATGTCGAGCAAGAAAGTCCTCCCTATATATGTCCCAGCATCCACTACAATATACATCCTATGTACAGTAATGGCCTCTAGGGCATAAATATAACTAACACGATGCTCATAGACGAACGGACCGGACTGTACGGATATTGTCACTGACAGGCACAGTAGGGTGTCAGGATGAGTTCTCTCATCGACCTCCTTTTTGGTCAATACCTGGTAGCCCGTTACGTACGGCTAGTACCACTGACGTGCTAGTGGTTAAATCCACAGCCAAAGTATTGACGAGTCTTTAGAGTCCCCCACAGACAGTTTCTCAAGTTTCGGGCAAAACGTTGTAGAGGTCGTATGATATTATGGCAGGGTTCAATCATATACGTGCAGTAGTGCACGGATCGTGATCGGACGGATCATACTAATGGGCTTTGGTTTAAGCCGGATCCTAGTATTAGATTTGTTAGATTACTTTAGTCTCATCGCATTTGTATTCAGTCAGAATGCGGATGCAGGTATGTATATACAGGTGAGGGGTATCCTTGTGATCCGTCACGAGTTTACTTTAGATGTTGCCATATATTTTTATTGTTGCAAACATTTGGATTAATGTTTGTTTGTGGAAATTGTGAGTGGAAGTCATCATGAAGAGGCACAATCAATTTGGTGACTCATGGTCTCTTTTTTGGTGCAAATGTCACATAATTGATTGATTGTTGTGATGAAATGAGAGGTGGAGAGAGAGGGCAGCCATATAGCCTTGGGCTTGCTCTTGAGATGATAAGGCTTGCTCTCATTTTTTATCTCATCACAGTAATAGAAAGAAAAAGCTTCGTCTTCTTCTTCTTCTTCTTCTTCCTCTAGCTCACCATTTCCACTAATGGCATCATCTCCAACCTCCATCCATACACTCTAATGTGTTGAGAATCATTAGATGCTTGAGACAAAATTATCACACACATTCTCTACTTCACCTTGGACATGTCGGCTAGCAAACTTCATGTTCGAGTTGCTTCGGATGAAGCGGGAGCCCGTAAAAAGACTCATTGATGTAGTACCCTTCCGACGAGGAGACCGGAGATCGAAGATGCTGCGAGGAGCTTGGGATGGTGGCCAAAGACCGAAGAACACGGATCGATCGATATAGCCACTCTCACTTCTTTGTAGTTATCTAGTTTAGTGTTAATAGTTCGATTCAGGTGAAAGACTACGATAGCGCCAGTTTCCTAAAAAGTTTTTGTTTCCGCATTTGGCCTCAGATTGATGGCCGGGGCGCTACCGTAGACTTATATGGTATCAGAGCCACACCATTAACCTTTACTAGCTTGTTTTAACGTGTTTAAAACATCGATCGATTGAAATTTCCGAATCGTATTTTCATTTCAGTGTGCTTGCTGTCGAATTTCAAAGTTGTTCAAAAAATTATTTAGGCATCTTAAAAATACATGTAGCCATAACTAAAGCTACAAAAAACATTTGGAGACCTAAGTCCAAAATTCCACCGCGGAACCGCCGCGAAATGTAGCATTTGGCGGCCCTTCCGCGGCTCTTTTTGGGCTATACTGACCCAAATATTTTCTGAGGTTTTAGTTCATGGAAATATGATTTTTGTGATATATATTTTTGGTCCAGATTATTTTGAGTGCTGGAATTGTACTTGGGGCCAACTTCAGGAAGTTTTGTCGATCGAAATTTTAATACATTAGTTTACAGTACTTATATTATATCTGCGACCGTGAATGTCATTCGAGCGGTAAATCTTTTCTAATTGCTATAGTCTTTTTAGACGGGTTTGCGATCGTGACATTCACGTTGATATTCTGTGTTGTGTTGTGATGTTGCGGATTTGTCGTGGTGGATAGCCTGGAGCAATGGTAGTACAGTTTGATTACATTTGTACATTTGATATTGCGGGGCAAGCATCCGACAAGTGGACTGCCGTCACTGCCTGTTTGTATATTATTCTTTTGGGGCACTATCTGGTTGAGGTCGATGTACCCGTTGTATATATTTTTACTTTTGTAGGACTACGGTAGCGCCCCGGACGTCTATCCGAGGACAAAATGCGGAAACGAAAATTTTTCTTGATTTTAAACCGGCACTACGGCATCGTAAAAACCCGGATCGTGACCATTAACCTAATACTAGCTATCAAGAGAATGGGGTAGAGAGCTATACCGAGCGATCCGTGTCCTTCGGTCTTCGGCCTCCGTCCCGATCTCCTCGCGGAATCTCCGGTCTTCACCTCCTCGTCGGAACGGGCACCACATCGCCGATTCTTTTTACAGGCTCCCACCTCTGGACCGAGGCAACTCGCGCATGAAGTTGGCAAGCCGACGTGCCCAAGAATGCTGTAGACTAAGTGTAGAATCGGTTTGCCTCAAGGGTTTATGAAGTTGCCATTTTTTATGGAGAAGAGAAAGAACTTTGGAGAGAGGTTAAAAGATTTTGTTGCAAGCAAAGAAAATGAGATGAATAATTTCCCACCACCAAAAATGAATCCTCTCCCTCCCTCAAATGTGTGGCCGGCCCTTATCAAGAAATGAGGAGAAAAAACCATGAAGGGAGGTGAGTGTAGTAAAAGCAAGAAGTGATCATAACAAATGTGTTGATAATGAGGTATTAATGTCACACCATTTCAAATCCAATCCTATCTCATAAATGCAAACAATAATGAGAACGAGAAAAGCATCAAAAGATGCTACACCCATCATAATGTCTCATATCACAGAAACCCCCTCCACAAATGCTAATTTGTACATTTGCAAATTAGCCCCTCCATCAGAAAAATCCGGCCATGAAGGAACAAAGGAAAACTGGCCGGAACGGAATGCAAACTGGCAACTTCAAAAAAACCGATCCTGTAATAAATTACAGGAAAACCCCGCGACCGTATATACATACCCGCATTTGTATTCCGACCGAATACAAATGCAATGAGACAAAATCTACACTGTACAATACTAGGATCTGGCTTAAACCAAAGCCCGCTAGTATTATCCGTCCGATCTTGATCCGTGCAATACCGCACGTATAAGATCGAACCCTGCCATATCTCCATACGGCCTCTACAGCGTTTCGCCCGAAACTTGAGAAACTGTCTGTGGGGGACTTTAAAGACTCGTCAATACATTTGGTTGTGGATTTAACCACTAGCACGTCAGAGGTATTAGCCATACGTAACGGGCCACCAGGTATTAACCAAAAGGGACGTCTGTGAGCGAACTCATCCTGACACCCTACTGAGCCTGTCAGTGACAATATCCGTACAGTCCGGTCCGTTTGTCTATGAGTATCGCATGGCGTGCCTAGGGGGTTGGTAAAAGTCAGACCCCCAAAAGCGGTACAAGTCGTGTCGGAGTGTAGCCCAGAACACCCTGAGATACTACTTGAATACCTACCAGTAAATCTCCTGCCTCGGCCGAGAGCTTTGTGTAATGGCTCTCCTAGACACAGCGCGAACTCACCCCCAATACCGGGAGAGACGAACCCCTGCAGATCCGCTCACTGCCTCCATGTGGCTTGGGATGGTACCCAACTAAAACCTGTTTACACGACTCTTTTGAGCCGTGGTAGGGTAGTAATCAAAGTACAGTGGGAACTCACATGAGACAAATGACGATCTCAGGTCGATGAACTAACCTGTACACATGTCACCAGGGAACTGCTATCTGACGTCAGGTATAAGACCAACTAGCATGTTCCCGGTGAGTCCTGTCCGGTGTACTCATAACCCAATGAGCACCTGTATACATCTTAGGTGAACCAACTGACATCGGTGGCGTGTGAGACCGGCCACCACCCCTCGTCGGGGTCTCGACTGTATACCCTAGTCTACTCTGGAGTATCGATGCCCTGTCTCGAAAACTTCCATGACTAGGGACCTTTTAAGGATATGCTTATAGACCCCAGCTCCCACGTATATGATCGCCATCATACTGCTGGCTGTCAAGCAAGAATCCTAAGAGCTCTATCAACATGCAATAGTGACCTGCAAGGTCACCTGAAATAGTACACGATGATAAAGATAAACCAGATAGCATACTATCATCTTGAGTAAGACTGTCCTAACGGTATAGGTTCTCTCTCAATCATTGCAATCACATGCCTGTGATCCAATAATTGACTCTGAGGGCACTATCTCTAACAACTTTTTGTACTAGGATTACCCCAAGGTGGAGTGCACGGATAGCCGGGTTCTAGAGGGCAACGAGCCCGCATCTCATGGCTTTGAGATGGAGGGGCTTTACTCTAGAATTGGCGGGCTATTCGCCGTACTCGTAGGGGGTATAGGTTGACCCAAGGAGGGGTGCCCAAGTTACCGGATTCCGTGAAGTGCTGGGTGGTCCATTCACTTTGTTGAAGGGGGCTGCCTCGCTTCAGGTTTTGGCGGGTAACTTGCCGCGCCCGTAGGGGTCTAGGATTTCATTGCACAGGCTATCCACACGACCAGGGGAACGTCGGGTTTCACTTGCGGCTCGAAGGAAACCCGGGGATTCCAGATTATCTGTATTGTTCTGTGATGCTTATTACATTTCTGTGATGTTGCATTTATCATGCCTTGAGCGATTATTATATATATTCTAGTAGATGTTGTATATGTTTTACACCCGCGCTAGTCCAGTCCCCGCTCTGTCGTTAGTTAAGAACCTAAGGGGTGATGACGGGACCTAGTGGCGAATGCGGATGGCATATACGTACATCATATTTTCATTCTTTATTGGTATGATCAATTGATGGGACTGCATTGATTCGGATCAATGCAAACTAAACAAACCTATTTGATGTTGTTGGAACAATTTTTCAAAAAGCTGTTATTACAAGGACGTTCTCTATTGTTTCGCTCAGTGGTATTCGGTTATGAATATCCAGCACCTCAGTCAACGAGGCAAGGGCCGAGATCCCTTCACCGGGAGTGACCCATTGGACAGAAGTTTGCGTTAGAGTAATAACTTCACTATAGTCGATTACTTTTTTCTTTGCATCGCGGTATTCAGTTGGAATATCCTGCACCTCATTCTAAGGGGAAAGAGCCGAGATCCCTTCACCGGGAGTGACCTCTTTAGCGAAGGTTTTCGCCACTATATTTTATAAAAAGCTATCCCGTTCCTTCAACGATATCAAGTTCATTACGTTAAAGGTTTTTCGCCAAAAACCATTCGTAGCCCTCCGTCATTTCAGAAGGGTAGCACTTAGTATTCATGCTATGTTTGTTGGCCTTCGTCATGGCATAGAGTATGGTAGCTATTTGTTACTTTTCTGCTGCATAGATAGATGCGTTGGTTTGAGACAGTCGTACTACTATTTTGGCCTTCGTCAAGGGTATGTACGGGTGGGTTCAAATTAACCTGTATAATGACGGGTAGAACTTGACATGTGACTTATGATATGTTGGCCTTCCTCAAGGTCATAAGAGCATGGGGTAAAAATCACATCGGGAGTTTCTAAAGAAACTAAAACTAGCCAGATATGCGCATACCTTCTTGAATGTGATAACGTGAGTGGATTCCATCATGTTATCATGCGATGATAGTTGGATCCCGATTCGCACTGATGAGTTGGTTTACTCCTCGGGTGATCTCGACTAATTCTTCTTTCAGGTTTGGAGGAGAATTTGAGGACACGGTGGGAGGTTTCCTGATCAGATAAATTGATAACCATTCTGATCTAGGTTAGAGTGCACGCAGAGTGTTTCTTTTCTCTCTCTCTTTGGCAGCGACCATGGCCCGACCCTAGACTATGACTCAGTGACCAAGATTAACCGAACCTTCTTAAAACACTAGCTTTTGGATTGTCTGAGTTGCATACCTCATTGCCACTCCTACTTTTACCCTTTTTCTCCGGAACATTTCGTATCACTACGAACGTCCACTTCCATTGGATAAAACCATCGTATGGTTATATACGAACTCGAAGGAACTTGTTCCAGATTCGAGGATGGTTTCCAGTTCTGGAGAAGATGAATAGGACTATTCAGTTGTCTTTTCCTTTTACCTTCTCTCAAGTTGCGAGTGCTCCTTGGATTAGGACGGTACACCTATTACGCTAATTGGATAGTCTTCATCCAAACCATAGGCAGGTGCCGAAAGGTAGGGAATGAAGAAAACCGATTAGCCTAAATGAGGTGTACAAAAGGTAATGGGTAAAGACAAATAAAGGGAATAGAAAGAGGGCAAAGTAAATTGCGACTATTATTCACGACCAAACCAAGTATTTCATCGCCACTCCTACTTCACCTTTGTATTTCTCCAGAACACTCCGTATCACTATGAAGATCCACAGTTTATTGGATGATCCATCGTATGGTTATATACGAACACGAAGGAACTTGTTCCAGTTCGGGGATGGATTCTAGTTCTGGAAAAATAGGAATAAGGTTTATTCAGTTGTCTTTTATCTTTACCTTCTCTCGCGTTGCGAGTGCTCCTAGGATTAGGAAAGTACACCCATTATGCTTATTGGATAGTCTTCTTCCAAAGCATAGGCTGGTGCCGAACGGTAGGGAAGAAAGAAAACCATTTGGCCTAAAGGTGGTGTACAGAAGGTAATGACTAAAGACATATAAAGTGATTTGGAGAGATGGTAAAGAAATATACGGTTACAGTTGTGAATCTGATAATGGAAGAGGCATTACTAGGAATACCCGGATACCCCTTCGAAACATTTTCATGTTTCAGTTTCACTATGCGTTGTAAATAGAAAACTGATTTCCCAATTAGACCCTTGCTCCAGGGTATGTATTTACCAGGTATGATTCTCACATCTGTATGGTTTTACAGATGATGAGTGGGAGTAAATTATTGGGAATTGGGTGATCATCCTCATTATATCGGGATTCGTTGTAATTGGTGATATCTGAGGAAATCGCCTGGGTTGTTTGCCGGACGGAAAATATTTGGTTTTGAATATCTGTTGTTATGCACCAATTTCAAATTGATATATCTGTACGTTTATTTTTATAAAGTGAGATATAACTTTTTGAAATTATGTCCATGACATTTACCTATATCAGTAGATGGTTAGGTATAGAGCATTAAACAGCGGTGTAATTCTTCTAAACCAAAAGTACAGTTTTCAACGTACGACACACAGGGAATAAGTTATTAGACTCAGGGGACTTATACAGAGTATTGTATGTTGTCCAGTGTCCATTAGAACAGAGGGGTTGGTACTCGTACTATATTCTGTTTACTTGTGACTTCTCTAGTTCTTAGACATGTGTTTCATAAAAATACAAGATCCAAGTTTTGAGAAGTTTTAGGTATATGAATAAAGTAGAGAACCAGGTATTTCAAGTATCAGGATTCATCAATGTGATCGAAGATGTAGATACTTATGTATGGTATTCAGTTGATACTAATGATTATGAGAACTTGCTTGTCTTTCAGGTTACTTATATCTGGATGTATTCCTAAGTTGAGTAATGCTGATCGGCCTCACTCCATTTAGTTGACATGCACTGGAGACAGCTGCATGATTTCAATTTGGTTCCAATTAAATCAATCCTCCGTTTCTATATTGGATATAGAATAGTTCATCTCTTAATAATGTTAAGGTACGGGGAGTTGTCTGGCTTATGCTTAAAACCAGACTCTGGATAACTGAAGACACGTTTCTGTAATGGCTGTCTGTGGGTTGACCCGGGCTATGACGATGGTTGACTTTCTACCATCGGGAAGATCAATAGTGATATTATTCTTGACTCGCCACAGTTTTAGTAAAATGGATTTTTTCAGAAAACAGTAGTGGGAGTATGGTAGAACTGGAAGTGATTCCAGAACCGCAAATGATTACTGAAAATTAAATTGGACCTAAAGATTCAATCTGGATTGTCATTCCATTAGCCACTCCGCAGATATGGTGGGTAACCTCAGGCACCCGAGAGGTACTCCGGTAACCTCAAAGACGGTGACAAGGAGGTTCTTGATTACCCAGACTTGCCATTGTTGTTGTTCCAGACTGTGAGACCTGACAGGAGGATGAGTATAGCATCGTTCTAAACTAGCTTTATGTCACGACCCGAAAGAGCATGTGACTGGCCCTTGAACCATATGAAGTCTATAGGACTCCATCTGATCCAAGTAAGCCAAAAGCCCAGAAATCTAAAACCATTTTAAGAGTAAGTAAAGAAGACTGGTTTAAAGAAGTGAAGGAAAACATGTTTGAAGTCAAGGTTTTTAAATAACTAAGCCGAATATGCATTTTTAAAATGTAAAGTCTTTTCTAAAAATTTCGGCAGAGTTTCTTTTGTAAATACTGGCCCCGAGCGGGATACAACAAGGACAATATATATATATATATATATACAATGATAAAAGGTATCCCTAAGCGGGAGCTAGCTTTTCGTCAATCGACGGTCACAACCACACAAGCAATATGATATACAACGCCGAATGGCGAGGGTCAAACCAAAAGAAACTTAATAAGCATGAATACCGCAATACTACTAAGCGCGACTCTAAGGTCGAATAATACATCACTAATGTCTAAGTCTGAAACAATATACAAGTTTTGGTGGATGGAAATTCTAGATATAATGAATAATATAAGTACAACGGTGGTTCTTGATGCAAAAGAATCCACCTACAAAATGCAATTCACCCGCAAGCAAGCAGTGTGCCAGAAATGCCGCAATGGAACCTGTACGGCAAAACCTGCAAGAACTGTGGCACAACGGGGGTGAGTTGCCAACTCGTGAATAGAAATATCTACAAGCAGAAACCGAATGCAAGACATAATCCTAGGTCAATACGCTCAGTATAATATTGCAGGGTTCCTAGGCACTCTAGTGAGGTCTCCAAAGCCATCAACCATGGCAATTTCAAAAATTATGGTGCCTACAAACCCTAAACAACGGATCGTATACTAGAAGTCTAGGCGAACAAGAACTAGTTAACAGTTAACTAATGAGAATACGGAAATACAACCTTTGTAGATCCGGTCCTCCACCTCCACGGCTCCGCAACGAGGTCGTCTCCGCTGTCCAAATCAAATCCGGGCTCTAGGATCGGCTTCGTCGGAGAATGGGCAAGCTAGGTCGTCGATGTTCATGCCGAAGATGATCTACGTCGAAGCATCGATGAATCAAGCTCCACCTTCACCAAACCGTGAAAAGTTGTGAAGGAAACACACTCTACTACTTGGCAAGAGGTAGAGGATGAAGAAATAGGAAGTGGGTAAACTTTAGAATTGGATTTCTCACTCAAATTCATCAATCACCATTGATGAGGTCAAGGTTTTTCTTCTTTAGTTCAATGAAGAAGAAGAAGAATATGAAGAAGAAAATTATGATTAGATTATTATCAAAATGAAAAGAATAATAATCTTATCATAACTTGAACCATGGTTAGATGTAGAGAGTAAATCATGGTTAAAGAATGGTTAGGTTAAGCATGAGATAAGAATGGTGGACAAAGTCAAAGGTTCATGAATCTTCAACTACAAAACAAAGAAAGCCACCATTCTTCTCATTTCATTTTCCATAAAGAAAATAAATAAATAAATAAATAAATAGATATGAAAAACAAAACCCTAACCATTTGAATAACCATGGTTTAATCTTTACACAAACTCAAGTTAGCATGCATCATCAAACATGATACATACTAGTGCACAAAAACATATCGCATATGCAATGCGCACGAACCAAGTGAGAAAATCCGTCTAAAGTGAACCGATACTAGTTAATGCAAAGTAATATATCAAATATATAATTATACATTAAATCATTAAATCAACACTTGATTCAATGATCCGGTCATGCGCACATAACCGACTGGTATCTAATATATCGGCTTATCGAATCAACGCTTGAATCGATAACTAGGTTATATCGCATACAACCATTCGATATATTTATCGCGAGAATAGAATACGGTATCACATACACGCATTATTCTCGGTCCCGCACATATCTCATATGCGCTCCTATTTCGTTTCGCTTGAGCCAGGAAACCTCTGTGTAGGACTCTAAAGACTCGTCAATACGCCGGCAGCGGATGATGATCATATCAAACATCCACAAGCCGCAAGCGGTCTGCTAAACGTAACGGCCACCCGGGTATTGAGCGATCTGAAGATCGACGAGCAAGCCCGCTCACACTCCAGTGAATCCGACCAGTAACACTACCGTACAGTCCGGTCTGATCGTCTGATATGTCGCATATCTCGCCTAGGGGTGGTAAACGTCAGACCCCAATAGCTCAATAAGTCGTGTCGATATGAGGTCTATAACTGTTCGAGAAACTACTGGTAACACTTACCAGTAAATCTCAGCAACCCTGGCCAGGGATTTCCTGTTATAGCCAATCGAACACAGCGCAACATCAACTCCCATATACCGGAGAGACGAATCCCCTCCTATCGCTCATTGCCTCCATGTGACTCGGGACTGTACCCAAAAACCACCGTTTTGCACGCCCTCTTGGACGTGGTAAGATGGAAATCAAAGCACAGTGGGAACCACACAAGACTCTATGACGATCTCAGGTCAACAGACTACTCTGTACCAGTGTCACCAGAGAACTGCCATCTGACGTGAGGTATAATACCATCTGGGAGTTCTCGGCGAGTTCCGTCCAGTGTACCCAGTCTCTACTGAGCACCCGTATATCATCTCTGATGTCAAACACCGATGGATATGGGATCATCCATCGCCCATCGTATGGGTCGAG